>SOZL01001253.1:0-14962 GCA_009733165.1 Naja naja
TCTTTCCTTCCTTCCCTCCCTTCTTCCTCCTTCCTCCCTTCTTCCTTCTTTCCTCATCCTCCTTTCTCCTCCCTTTCTATCTCCTCTCTCCTTCTTCCCTCCTTCTTTCCTCTACTCTCTTTTCTCTTCTTCATTCCTTCTTCTTTCTCTCCTCCTTCCCTCCTTCCTTTCCTCTCTCTTTCAAATTCCTTCCTCAGTTTTCTGGGCCGATGCACTGGAGGCATCTATCTCTTGTCAGCTGATTCCAGATGTAAGTGTGATTCAAACATATTTCCTTACCAAACTTTCTGATAACCAAGCTTAAGAAAGAACAATAGAATTTCAGTGTGAAGAGAGAACATTACAGAGAAATACAAATTGCAGGAGGTGTTAGCATCATTATATTGCACTCGTGAGACACTCTTGGAATAGTGCAGTCAGTTCTGGTCACTGTCAAACAAAAGAAAGATGTTGTGACTCTAAAAGAGTTTGGAGAAGAGCAAGAAAGATGATCAGGGCACTGGAGATTAAAACATATGAAGAACGGTTTCAGGAACTGCATATATTGCCTAGTCTAGGGAAAAGGAAGACCAGAGGTGACAGGATCGCAGTCTTCCAATAATTGAGGGGCTGCCCCAGAGAGGAGGAAGGGATCAAGCTATTCTCTAAAGCTCCTGAGGGCAGGATAAGAAACAATGGATGGAAACTAATCAAGGAGAGAAGCAACCTGGAATTAAGGAGAAACTTCCTGACCGCGAGAACAAATAATCGGTGGAATGAGTTGCCTTCAGAAGTTGTGGGTGATTCCATCACTGGAGGCTTTCAAGAAGAGACTGGACTGAAATGGTCTAGGATCTCCTGCTTGAGCAGTGGGGGCTGGACTAGAAGACCTCCAAGGTCCCTTCCACTTCTGTTTTTCTATGTTTCCTTCCTCCGAATGTCGTACTGAGATTTTCCCTCTCTTTCTTTACAGCCACCTCCCTTCATCTCCTCGGTAGGTAACACCGGACTCTGCCCAGAACATGGTTTGTTTGGGGTCATATTTGGGCTTCCCTCCCTCCATGTGTTTCCCTTTTGACCTTCCTATTTTTCTCCAGACCATCCTCTACTTCCGGATCAGCCTCTTGCATAGTCCCGTGATTCAGCTTGGAAACGGTTTTGCCATAGTCCAGGTTTCGTCCAACTCGAGTTCTTTGTCAAGAACCTTGATGGCTCAACAACTTCCATAGTCATTCTGCAAGAGGTCAGTCAACCCCTCCACCTCCAATGAGCCCAGAAATTCTCAAGTTGGTTTCCCAAGATGACCATTGATCTTTAGAAGATGTTCTAGCTATGGTTCTCTAATACAGGGATGTCCAACCTTGCAGCTTGAAGACTTGTGGACTTCAACTCCCACAATTCTGGAAGTTGAAGACCACAAGTCTTCAAGTTACCAAAGTTGGATACCCATGGTTTAAATCCTGTCCAATTCTGGGAGTTGATGTCCAGACATGTTCAGGTTGCCAAAGTTGGACATCCCTGGTTTAGATGCCCTTCATTTCTGGGAGTTGAAGTCCGCATGGCTTCAGGTTGTCAAGGTTGGACAACCCTGGTTTAGATCCTGTTCAATTCTGGGAGTTGAAGTCCACATCTTAAAGTGGCCAAGGTTGGACATCCCTGGTTTAGATCCTGTTCAATTCTGGGACTTGAAGTCCTCAAGTCTTAAAGTGGCCAAGGTTGGACAGCTGTGATGACCCAAAGGGGTGTGGCACAAAGACAACACAGTCACATAAGTAAAAAGAATCCCTTTAATACCTCCAACTTTGCCCCCAATGTCCAGGTTACCTTCAGCTGGAGAAAAAACTCTCCCAAGAACAGTCTTTAAGTGGAGGAAATTCAGTCCGAAAACCAAGTACATACAAACTGTAACTAAAAATCCACACAAACCATATTGCAGTAATTAACTTGACAGGGCAGGAAAAGGAATTCCAGACTTGAAAGCACAGCAAAATACACACAGTTGGGAAGACGCAAGGAACCAGATAAGCCTTGACAATAATAGATAACTCACAATCTGCTTTCAACAAGTTGCTGTGCGCAATCTCCCTTTTTATACACTGTGTTCCCAGCTGCAGCTAATGAAGGGAATCAGGGCCCTTTCCTCCCCCATAAGCCAGGGAACCCACATTGCTCCCTTCTCTGTTCCTCCCTGAGTGCCCTAGGATGAAGAGGGGGTGGGCCTGGGTCTTCCTCTGAATTCCCTCTCCCTTGTTCTACCTCTCCCCTGCTCTGCCCAGCTGGACTTTGCCCTTCCCCAGTTTCCTCCACAGCCAACGGAGCCACACTTTCACTCCCTGTCAGCTGCTCTGCCTCCCCCTTGGAATCAGATTCTGACAGGGGCATAACAACAGCCCTAGTTTAGATCCTGTTCAGTTCGGGGAGTGAAAGTCCACAAGTCTTAAAATTGCCAAGGTTGGACATCCCTGGTTTAAATACTCTTTAGTTCTGTGAGTTGAAGTCCACAAGTCTTCAAATGGCCAAGGTTGGACACCCATGGTTTAGATCAATTATAGGAATTGATGTCCAGAAGTCTTTAAGTTGCCAAGGTTGGACACCCCTGGTCTAATGAATCTCTCCTCTCTCCATTGCCTATCTGCAGAGCCTCAGCCTGAGTGCAACCTTCACGGTGACCAACGGCTATCTATATGCTTCCTTGTCCATCTCAGGGTGAGACCTGGTTCTCTTCTTACCAGACCTCCAGTGATCTGTGGGACCTTCATTATGAAGAAGATCTGTTGCCCATTTGCCTTGGGAAGCATCAGCTGGATTTGCATATTATAGGATGCCCTTTTGCCCTCATGTAGACACAATGATGGCTATCAGGGATGTACAGAAATGGTCCAAAGATTCAACATGGCAGTGGTGGAGTTGATGACCTGCTCGCTTTTCATGGTTTTGCATCATCTCGATCTTGACTTGTTGGACCATATCCTGTCGGCCACTTTTGATGGCCCTTTTCTTGCCACAGGCCATTTCTAAATCATGATAGGTTAATGTGGTAGGTTGGTTGGCTCAAAAGAGGGTAAGTTCAAACTTCCTACCCATATTTTAGCCCAGTCAAAGGGTGGTAGGAACCAAGCCATTATTAGATGGAGCTTCCTCCGTTTGACCTGGATCAAAATTCCATCCTGAACCTCCTAATTATCTCTGCAAAAGGAAGGTCACTATTAGGATGATATTGTGGAATTTGTATAACAGAAGCTTAGAGTCAAAATCAGGTGAAGTATTAGTACAGCTTTATAAAGCCTTAGGAAGGCCACACCTGGAATCCTGCACCCAGTTTTGGTCACCATGTTACAAAAAAGATGTTGAGACTCTAGAAAGAGGGCAGAGAAGAGCAACCAGGATGATTAGGGGACTGGAGACTAAAACATACGATGAACAGTTGCAGGAATTGGGTATGTCTATTTTCATGAAAAGAAGGACTACGGGAGACATGATAGCACTCTTCCAATATCTGAGGGGCTGCCACAGAGAGGAAGAAGGGGGTCAAGCTATTCTCCAAGGCATTTGAGGGCCAGACAAGGAACAATGGATGGAAGCTGTTCAAGGAGAGATTCAACTTAGAAATAAGGAGGAATTTTCTGACAATGAGAACAATCCACCCATGGAACCGAAGTTGCCTTCAGAAGTTGTGGTAGCTTCATCCCTGGAGGCTTTCAAGAAGAGACTGGACTGCCCTCTGTCAGAAATGGTGTAGGGTCTCCTGCTTGGGCGGGGGGTTGGACTAGATGACATACAAGGTCCCTTCCAACTGTGATTATCTGTTTAATCTGAAATGTTGGGGCTTTCTTTGATGTGGAATGAATTCTCTTTTCTGCCTTTCAGCCATAAAGCCGTGTTGATTTCTTCAGCTTTGGGCATTAAGGATGTGAGTGGATTTCTCTTGCAATCTTAGTCCCTTTCTCTCTTTGGCCAAAGATTTCTGCTGACTTCTTTTTATCTTCTGCTTCCAGGTCAGTAGCCTTGAACCTCACGGTGGCACACTGCTGGGCGAAACCTTTTTGGTTTCCCTCAATGGTAAGATATTCTGCTGAATCAGGGCTGGGGGGGGGGGGGGGCTGAGCTGAGACCCCCAGAGTCCTGTTTGTGCTTTGGGTGTTGTAAGATGGTGCTGTCAAGATCTGATGGCAAAATTTGGAGGACACAATTTTCTATGGAGTCCTTGGGGCTCTCTGAGCTTGGTTGCTTTCTTTAGAAGTCTCACGACCCAGCTAGGTAACATCATCAGTGCTAGAAGGGAGGGAGATTGGCAGGGAGGAGGAGGAGGAAGAGGAGGAGGAGGAGGAGGAGGAGGAGGAGGAAGAGGACTGTGGTGCTCTCTGAGCTTGGATGAAAGTCTGTAAAGATTCTCCATCATTCAGGTCTTGGTTGTCCCAAAGGTGCTTTTTAAAAAAGAGGCAACTGGGCTTTCTTGTTTTTTTCTTTCAAAGACATTTCACTTCTTATCCAAGAAGCTTCTTCAGCTCTGACTGGATGGGGGTGGGTGGGAAATCTGAGCTTGGATGTTTTCTTGCAGATGTTTCATGACCCAGCTAGGGAACACCATCAGTGTTAGGTGGTTGGTAGGGAGGAGGAAGAGGAGGAGGAGGATTGTGGGGTCCTTGGTGCTCTCTAACTTTGGATGTTTTCTTGCAGACATTTCATGACCCAGCTAGGGAACATTATCAGTGCTAGAAAGTGGGGTTTGCAGGGAGGAGGAGAGGGGACTGTAGTGTCCTTGGTGCTCTCTGAACTTTGCAGACATTTCATAACCCAACTAGGTAACCTCATCAGTGATAAAGGGGAGTGGGGCTTGCTCTCTGTTTATATCTTAGTGGCTTGCCCCTCCAGTGTTCTTGAATGACATTAGAAATGACCCTGATGGGTTGGATCGCCAACGCTTCCCAACCAGCTTCAGTGCACCATATTTATGGCCAACTCTCAGCTTTGCCACTTGGGGATTCTGGGAGCTGAAGTCCACCCAACTCTGCTGTGGTTGTTGTGTTTAGCAGCTGCCTCTCTTCCTATCAGTCTGATTCACCGGAAGAATTTTTCCCCTCCAGCTATCCTCAGTGTCGGATTCCGTCTGCCTTCCATCTTGACTGCTGTACTGGACAAAGTTTTAATCCAGTTTATTGAGGTAAGTTCTAAACAGGTCAAAGGAGGAACTGATGCTTGCTTTCCTTGGGTGTGAATTCAGTTCTATGTCAGGATTCCGGCAGTTGCCCTAGTTAAAATCGTGAGTCTCGAGCCGAGTTTCAGAAACTTCAGAGGATTTATTAGGAGCGAACAGGCATCACCTTGAGCCTTGGTGGTGCAGGCTGTTAAATGCCTAGCACTTAATTCCAGCTGCCTGCAATTAGTGCAGGCTTGAATCCCACCAGGCTCAAGGTTGACTCAGCCTTCCATCCCCTCGGGGTGGGTAAATTGAGGACCCAAGATTGTTGGGGGCAATAAGCTGACTTTGTAAAAAATGCCGCTTAGTAATAATAAGCAGGCATATACAATGGAATGAAGGCTGTTGCTGAGCACACTGGGTTGTATCCCAAAAAATTGTAAGCCGCCCTGAGTCTTCGGAGAAGGGTGGCATATAAATATGAATTAAAAAAAAACTTGTATGAAGCCGATTCTGAAATACGTGATTTACTACCACCCATGACCCTGTTTCCCACCCCACCCCTATGGGTGTATCATAATTCATATTCTCCAAGAAACTCGTTCATAGCTGAGCGTCATCAATCACGTTCTCCAATTAGGGATTTTTGCGGCAGAAATTCTGGTAGCTTAGTTACAATCTTTGCAAGATAAGAATGGAATGCACTTTTGGTTTTAAACTGCCACACTGCTCTTTCAAATCTCTCCCCAACCCTCCCACCCCTTCTGTTCATGGCAACTCTAAAACAGGCAAAGAAATGAATAGAATGGAATAGAATAGAATAGAATAGAATTCTTTTATTGGTCAAGTGTGATTGGACACACAAGGATTTTGTCTTTAGTGCAAATGCTCTCAGTGTACATAAAAAGAAAAGACACATTCATCAAGAGTCAAGAATCATCAGGTGCAACATTTAATGATAGTCACAGGGTAATAAAGAATTCTATCTATCTATCATCTGTCTGTCTGTCTGTCTGTCTGTCTGTCTGTCTGTCTGTCTGTCTTAGAATAGATGTTCTGTTTGGTTGTGATAAGGATATGCCTGGAAAGAAAGAAATGTTCAATGTTGTCTCCAAAATGTTGTCAAAACTTCCAGGCATCCCTGAGAGGTGATCAAAGGAGCACCTGGGTTTTTTTTAGTACAGGTTGCTTATGAAATCCCTGCTGGGTTTCTATCACAATGTTCTGGCTGCCATGTTGTTGTTTTTTAAATGGATCCCACCCTTCAGCTGATTCATCTTCCTTTCTCTTTCCTTCCTCAGCATGGTCTTCTCCTGTGTATCTGAACCAGAGGACCAAATCCTACGCAGAGGTCTTCTTCAGAGCACGAGGGAGAAAGCAGGACCAGCGGGGATGAACATCTGATGGGCTTCTATGTTTGATGCTTCTGACTTGAGCCCAACTGTTTCTTATTCATGCAATTCTTCTAATAAAGAAGTTGGTTTTCCAGGGCAACCTGAATGGTCCTCTCTTTTGTTTTTTTTAAAGAGATAATAGAACCAGGCACTGGAGGTGGTGTTTAAAGCCTCACCTCTGGTGGGTGATTTGATTAAAAAGTGTTTTGTAGGGTTCAAGTTTTTTCCCACTTGAAATGTCTCAAAGTCTTCTGATATGTTTTTTGCCCCTCTGAAAATGTTTCACTTCTCATCCAAGAAGCTTCTTCAGTTCTTCTTCTTCTTCTTCTTCTTCTTCTTCTTCTTCTTCTTCTTCTTCTTCTTCTTCTTCTTCTTCTTCTTCTTCTTCTTCTTCTTCCTCTTCCTCTTCCTCTTCCTCTTCCTCTTCCTCCTACCCCACTTTTCCTTCCCCTTTTCCTTCCCCTTTTCCTTCCCCTTTTCTTCCTCCTCCTCCTCCTCCTCCTCCTCCTCCTCCTCCTCCTCCTCCTCCTCCTCCTCCTCCTCTTCTTCTTCTTCTTCTTCTTCTTCTTCTTCTTCTTCTTCTTCTTCTTCTTCTTCTTCTTCTTTTTTCTTCATAGCTTCTTGGATGAGAATTGAAACATTTTAAAACAAAAAGACCAAGGAAGTCCAGTTGTCTTTGGGAAAAAAGCACCTTTGGTCACTAAATGAACTGGGATATCCTAAAAGTCTAATATTTGGACCACGAAGGCCTTCCCCTCCATCCAATGGAGAGTCAACTTAAGAAGATACACTTAATACCTTCAAGTCTTCAGATACCTGAATATTGATCTCCTCTACTGAAATTTCCTCCACATTCTACATAAATATCCATTGTCCTGCAATTTGCCACAGCTGAACAAAGGCAGATTAACACAATGAAGTGACACAACTTCACTATGAAGAAGATATTCCAGATTTGGTTGCTGGGTGAAGTTTCCCGAGAACTTAATAAGTCACACTAATGAGTTGTCTTAATGACAGGTCAAGAAAGGTTGGTCAAAGGAGAGGGAAGAAAGGAGAAGGTGTCACTTAATATGAAGGTAAATATTATTTGTTGGCTTAGCAGGAAGTTTTGGTCATCTTCTAAGTTCACAACTTCTCAGCAAGGACTTGTGGTTTGGAAGAGAATTAACATTCAAGAAGGCATGAAATGACCAAGTCTCCTTCCTTCCTTTCTCAGGAGATCCATTCTCAAGAGCAAGGTTTTATCTCAAGGAAGGATGTTTTATATTTTGTTCTCAATTGATGTAGAAATATAATATCGGTTTTTGTTGGTCACACGGCGGTTTGGGAGCTGGCCAGAGTTAGCCTTATAAATCTTTTAAATAAATAATGTAAGCAACTTAGAAGTAAGGAGAAATTTAAGGAGAAACTTCCTAAGAATAAGAACAGTGGAACCAGTGGAACAACTTGCTTCCAGACATTCTATTCTATTCTATTCTATTCTATTCTATTCTATTCTATTCTATTCTATTCTATTCCATTCCATTCCATTGTATTCTCTATTCTCTATTCTATTCCTATTTTCTCTTCTCTTCTCTTCTCTTCTCTTCTGTTGTGTTCTGTTGTGTTGTGTTGTGTTCTATTCTATTCCATTCCATTCCATTTCTTATTCTATTCCTTATTCCATTCCATTCCATTCCATTCCAAGGTAAGCTCATTAGTGCTAGTGGGATTTGCTGTTCTCTGGACATTTATTTTTTATCCATTTAGTAATCCCCTCTGGAGCCTTTGTGGTGGCTGAGACCGAGAACCCAAAGTGCTAAAACAAACTTTTTCAAAACCAACAGCAGAAGGCCTTGTGGGAAATGCAAGAGGTCCTGGGAAACACAGACTCTGACAATTCCCAAAGCAAATAAGTTTATTGTGAAAGAGAAACATTGGCCCAACAACTCTTTCCCAACAAGGCCCTGCTTGATGTAGGGTCTCTGAGTTACTAGACCTTCTTAGTTTTGTTTTGCAAAGCAATTTCTACAATCAACAGGATTAGGGGACTGTCTGTTTCCTTCTGACTACAATGAGATCCCCTCTCCCGCACAGAGAAGGTAGCATTTAAGGAAGACCTCTTGTCATGCCCCTGGTGGAGACTGACTCAGGGAGAGGAGGAACAGGCAACAGGGAGTGGAAGTGTGGCTCCGGAGGTTGTGGAGGAGGCTGGAGAAGGGCACAGGCCAGTTGGGCATTCAGAGGAAGACCCAGGCCCATCCTCTCTCCATCCTAGAGCATGCAGGGAGAGAGAGAATAAGGGAGAGATGTGGTCTCCTCAGGCGGAGAGGCCCTTGATCCTCTTCATGGGCTGCAGCTGTGACAACTAAATAAGAGGATGGACATGTGTATGGGCGAGTGCTGGAAACAAAGTGTGGAAATTAGAATATCGTGCAAAAGTTCATTTATTTCAGTAATGCAACTTAAAAGGTGAAACTAATATATGAGATAGACTCATTACATGCAAAGCAAGATAGTTCAAGCCGTGATTTGTCATAATTGTGATGATTATGGCTTACAGCTCATGAAAACCCCAAATCCACAATCTCAGAAAATTAGAATATTGTGAAAAGGTGCAATATTCTAGGCTCCAAGTGTCCCACTCTAATCAGCTAATTAAGCCATAACACCTGCAAAGGGTTCCTGAGCCTTTAAATGGTCTCTCAGTCTGGTTCAGTAGGAATCACAATCATGGGAAAGACTGCTGACCTGACAGTTGTGCAGAAAACCATCATTGACACCCTCCATAAGGAGGGAAACCTCAAAAGGTAATTGCAAAGAAGTTGGATGTTCCCAAAGTGCTGTATCAAAGCACATTAATAGAAAGTTATGTGGAAGGGAAAAGTGTGGAAGGAAAAAGGTGCACAAGCAGCAGGGATGACCGCAGCCTGGAGAGGATTGTCAGCAAAAGGCCATTCAAAAGTGTTGGGGACTTTCACAAGGAGTGGACTGAGGCTGGAGTCAGTGCATCAAGAGCCACCACACACAGACGGATCCTGGACATGGGCTTCAAATGTCGTATTCCTCTTGTCAAGCCACTCCTGAACAGCAAACAACGTCAGAAGCATCTTTCCTGGGCTAAAGAAAAACAGACCTGGTCCAAAGTCCTCTTTTCTGATGAGAGTAACTTTTGCATCTCATTTGGAAACCAAGGACCCAGAGTCTGGAGGAAGAATGGAGAGGCACACACTGCAAGATGCTTGAAGTCCAGTGTGAAGTTTCCACAGTCTGTGTTGATTTGGGGAGCCATGTCATCTGCTGGTGTTGGTCCACTGTGCTTCATTAAGTCCAGGGTCAGCAGCCATCTACCAGGAGATTTTGGAGCACTTCATGCTTCCTTCTGCAGACAGCTTTATGGGGATGCTGACTTCATTTTCCAGCAGGACTTGGCACCTGCCCACACTGCCAAAAGCACCAAAACCTGGTTCAATGACCGTGGGATTACTGTGCTTGATTGGCCAGCAAACTCACCTGACCTGAGAGAATCTATGGGGCATTGAAAGATGAGAGACATGAGACCGAACAATGCAGAAGAGCTGAAGGCCGCTATTGAAGCATCCTGGTCTTCCATAACACCTCAGCAGTGCCACAGGCTGATAGCTTCCATGCCACGCCGCATTGAGGCAGTAATTGCTGCAAAAGGGGCCCAAACCAAGTACTGAGCACATATGAATGTTTATACTTTTCAGAGGTCTGATATTGTTCTATGTACAATCCTTGTTTTATTGATTGCATGTCATATTCTAATTTTCTGAGATTGTGGATTTGGGGTTTTCATGAACTGTAAGCCATAATCATCACAATTATGGCAAATCACAGCTTGAACTATCTTGCTTTGCATGTAATGAGTCTATCTCATATATTAGTTTCACCTTTTAAGTTGCATTACTGAAATAAATGAACAATTGCACGATATTCTAATTTTTTGAGTTTTACCTGTATCTCTTGTTTATAGTTTGTCTCTGAGTTTGGCGTCCTTCCCAGTGTGCGTTCTGATATCTGTGGACATCTTCAGCCCTTATCTTGCCTGGTTTGTGTTTTTTTTACTCTTTATAGTTTATAGGCATTTTAGTTTAAACGGCATTTCCTCCTTCTTGTAACTGCTTGTGGGGGAGTTTTTTGTCTCCAGTCAAGGATATTTGGAAGCAAAGTGAAGGAATAAAGGGCTTCACCTGTTTTTCTGACTGTATTTATTTTGTATCCCATCCTGGGTCATCACACCTCTCCAGCCAGAAGTCCATTTTGGGAGTTTCCACGGGAGGACATTTATCTAAGGACGAAGAGCGCTGCAGTCCAACAAAACCATCCTCCATTTAATCTCGCTTACTCCATAACGTGTTCCTTGGGATAATTTTTTATTTTTTGGGGGGCTGTTTGGTCTTATCTCTGCAAATACAGGTAGTAGGCTGCCCTGCCTGCTGAAATCTAACCACGGCACAGGTAAAACTCCTCACCGTACAACCACAACATTGAGCCCAACTTTTCCTGTGGCGAAGCGAGACAACGGTGATGTGAATTTTTGCCCTGTTTTACATCCTGCCTCACCATTGTCATTAAGTGAATCACTCGCAGTTGTTCAATGAGTCACACGGTTGTTAAGCAGATCTGGGCTCCGTCATGGATTTTGCTCGTCATAAGGTCACCAAAAAGAGGATCGTGTGATTTCCTTGGGACACAACAACCATCATAAATATGAGCTGGTCTGAATTTTTGATCACGTGATCCCGCAACAGTCATTACATGTGGGAAACCAGTCATAACTCCCCCCTTTTTTTTCCCCAGTGCCATACTCACTTTGAACGGTCACTAAATGAATTGTTGCAAGTCAAGGACGGCCTGTATTAAATCAAGAGGAGGGTAATCCATGGGCGGGGGAGGGGTGGGGTTGGACTAGATGACCTCCAAGGTCCCTTCCAACTCTGTCCAACTGCTAAAGAGGTGGAAAATGAATGAAACAGCCTCTTGCAGTTTTATCTATGATTCTGATTTTTGTTTTTTGTTTTTTCATTTTTGTTTCTTCGAGATGCCACATTTCTAGTTCAAAAAAAAAGAAAAGAAAGGAAAGGAAAGGAAGGCTGGAAGGATTATCTAGCTACAGGTTGGGGTTTTTTTTCTGGCCCCACAGATAACTCCCCCCATCTAAAGATGCAAGGTGACTAGCCCAGGTAAAAAGGATGCCTAACTTGCCGCATTAAAAGTGTGAAATCAGATGAGGGAGATAAAAGATAGAACAGGGTTGAGGGTTTCACCCCGTCTTGCAGTGATGTCCCTCTTGGTGGGTGAGGATCAGCATCCGTGGCCTGCGAGGTTGGCCGTTGCTTCCACGCAGAACACGATCATGCCCTGTGCAAACATCAGAAGTCACAAAAACGTTAGCTTGGAGGGTCTCAGAAAGCCAGCAGTTGAGCTGAGGTCTTTGGGGTAGGTGTGTGTGTGTGGGTCTCTGAGCTTGGCTGTGTTTCTTGCAGATGTTTTAGGACCCAACAAAGCAATGGCATCAGTGGTAGAAGGGAGTGGGGGTTGAAGAGAGGAGGAGGAGGAGGAAGAGGAGGAGGGCGGCTTTGGTACTCTCTGGGCTTGGTTGTGTTTCTTGCAGATGTTTTAGGACCCAAAAAGGCAATGGCATCAGTGGTAGAAGGGAGTGGGGGTTGAAGAGAGGAGGAGGAGGAGGAGGAGAAAGAGATTTTTGGTGCTCTGTGAGCTTGGTTGTTTTCTTGCAGAATGTCTACTCACAAAGCATCCCTGACCTGCTCTTGAGTTGCCATAGGCCAGGGGGATGGAGGAATCGAGCCTCGTAGCTGCATCGAGGAACTTGCATTTCACTCAGAACAAAGCACATTCCAGCTGGTAATATCAAGGTCGTCTCTGACCCTGTTTCCCCCCCCCAAGATGTGTGCCGAAAACCCACAGTGGGCTGCAGGGTGACTTCTACAACCGTGAAATTGGGGGAATATGATTGATGACACATCTTGGGGGGGAAGAAACAGGGTCAGAACAAAGCATGAATTAAGTGAGGTCAGAGTTGGCTTCACTTGGTCCGTGCTGACATGGAGCTCCTAATAAATAACTGGATTTCTTTTGAAGCTTGGCCTGAGGCTCATGATTTAATTAGGGCATCCATCGGAACCATACATAGATGTTCAGGACCCAACTGGGTAACAACATCAGTGCTAAAAGGGGGATTTGCAGAGTGCAGGAGAAGGGGGAGGAGGAGGAGGAGGGAATAGGGAGGAGGAAGAAGAGAGAGGAGGAAGAAAAGGGGGAGAACAAAGGGTCTTTGATGCTTTCTTTGTTTTCTTGCAGACATTTCAGGACAGGTAACAGCATCAGTGTTAGAAGGGAGAGGGGTTGAAGAGAAGAGGAGGAGGAGGAGGTGGTGGTGGAAGAGGAAGAGGAAGAGGAAGAGGAGGAGGCATACTATGAGGTCCTTGGTGCTCTCAGTTTGTTTTCTTCCAGGTGTTTCATTACCCAAACTAAGGAACATCATCAATACAAATCCCTCTCCATTCTAGCACTGATGAACATAGAACAATAGAGTTGGAAGGGACCTTGGAGGTCTTCTAGTCCAACCCCCTGCTCAGGCAGGAAACCTTATACCATTTCAGACAAATCGCTGTCCAATCTCTTTTTAAAAACTTCCTGTGTTGGAGCATTCAAAACTCCTGTAGCCAAGTTGTTCCACTGACTTATTGTTCTAACTATCTGGAAATTTCTCCTCAGTTCTAGGTAGCTTCTCTCCTTGATGAGTTTCCACGCAACATTTTCATCTTGCCTTCTGATGCTTTGGAAAACAGACAACCCCCTCGTCTTTGTAGGAACCCTGCAAATATTGGAAGACTGCTATCATATCCCCCCAGCCCTTCTTTTCATTAAACTTAGACATACTCAATTCCTGCAACCCTTCTTCATATTTAGCCTCCAGTCCCCTAATCATCCTTGTTGTTCGTCTCTGCACCCTTTCCATGATGATGTTACCTAGTTGGGTAATTAAACATTTGCAAGAAAACCATCAAGCTCAGAGAACACGAAGGACCCATCCTTTCAACCCGAGCTACCAATATTCCCTTTAAGGCCAACCAAATGAGTGTGTGGAAAGGAGACACTGATGCTGGTCTTACCTGTATAATCTCAATCACAGGATAATCCATCCTAATATGTATCAGGGAAGGCAGTGGGATGCCAATGTTCAGGCCGTCTGAAATGGCAAAGGAATAAGAGCTTTGAACTGTCTTTATGTTGACCTAAAACCAGCTCACCTCTTGGGAAGTGCTCACCTCTTGGGAAGCACCCAGCAAGGTTCGAGTAGGGGTGAAACGGGAACTAGCTTTGTGTGTGCGTGCCCTGTGAGAGTCTGAATCGAGGAGGATGAACAGCTGACAGGGAGTGAAAGTGTGGCTCCGTTGGCTGTGGAGGAAACTGGGAAGGGCAAAGTCCAGCTGGGCAGAGCAGGGGAGAGGTAGAACAAGGGAGAGAGTTCAGAGGAAGACCCAGGTCTACCCCTCTTCATCCTAGAACGCGCAGGGGAGGAATGGAGAAGAGAGCAACGTGGGTTGCATGGCTTCGGGGGAGGAAAGGGCCTGATTCTCTTCATTAGCCACACCTGGGAATGAGAGTTTAAAGAAATGCATGCTGAGAACAGCAGCTGCTGGGAGCAAACGTGACTTTATCTTGTGTTGACTTTGATGATCTGTGTTTCTGGTGTCTTCCCAACCATGTTGAGTTATTGCTGTGCCTTCATCTGGAATTCTTGCTCCTGCCCTGCTGGACTAATTACCTCATTTTGCCTTAATTGGACTTATAGTTAAAGTTTTTGTTGACCACATTTTGGATTTGATTCTCTGCAGCCAAAGGCTGTTCCTGGGGAAGTTTTTCTCCAGCCATTGGGGGCAAAGTTGGAGCTAAAAGAGGGACTCCTACTGATTATCTTACCGTGTTGCCCTTGTGCCACACCCCTTTGGGTCATCACACCTTGAACCCTTGCATAGCTGCAAGTGGCATCAACCTGACTCTCCATAAGTTTCATGAAACCTTATCTGGGCAGGCAAGCAGTCTCAGGAGGTTCTTGTAATATAGGTAGACCACAATGAAGCACCTGGGTTTTCCCAAAAATAAGACCCAACCATAAAATTAGCCCTAGCATGATTTTTTCCAGGATGCTCATAATATAAGTCGTACCCCCAAAATAAGCCCCGGTTAAAATGGTCAGCCAGACGGACGCATTTAGTACTGTATTTCCTGAAAATAAGACATCACCTGAAAATAAGCCCTTTTGGCACAAAAATTAATATAAGACCTGGTCTTATTTTCGGGGGTAGTTGACTTGTCCCTTTCATGAGTGATTTGGTTGCCTGTGCCTGACATTACTAGCCCTGTAGGGATGTTACCTTCTCCACCTGTTAACCAGTCCTGATGTTATGATGTTTCCTTC
>SOZL01001253.1:15962-43834 GCA_009733165.1 Naja naja
TTTCTTTTTTGTTCTTCCTTTCCTATCCTTCCTCCCTTCCCTCCTTCCCAACTCCATACCAAGCTGAGCCTTGGTGGCACAGAAGTTAGAGTGCAGTACTGCAGGCCACTTCTTCTGACCCGCCTGCCTGCCTGGCAGTTCGAATCTCGCCAGGCTCAAGATTGACTCAGCCTTCCACCCTTCCAAGGTGGGTAAAAGGAGACCCAGATTGTTGAGGGCAAGAGGCTGGCTCTGTAAACCGCTTAGAGGGCTCCTCCTCCCTCCCTCCCTTCCTTCCTTCCTTCCTTCCTTCCTTCCTTCCTTCCTTCTAAAGGTTGACTCAGCCTTCTATCCTTCTGAGGTGGGTAAAAGGAGACCCAGATTGTTGGGGGCAAGAGGCTGGCTCTGTAAACCGCTTAGAGAGGGCTCCTCCCTCCCTCCTTCCTTCCTTCCTTCCTTCCTTCCTTCCTTCCTTCCTTCCTTCCTTCCTTCCTTCCTTCTAAAGGTTGACTCAGCCTTCTATCCTTCTGAGGTGGGTAAAAGGAGACCCAGATTGTTGGGGGCAAGAGGCTGGCTCTGTAAACCACTTAAAGAAGGCTCCTCCTCCTCCTCCCTCTTCCTTCCTTCCTTCCTTCCTTTTTCCTTCCTTCCTTCCTTCCTTCCTTCCTTCCTTCCTTCCTTCCTTCTTTATAATCAACTCTGCCTTCCACCCTTCCAAGGTGGGTAAAAGGAGACCCAGATTGTTGAGGGCAAGAGGCTGGCTCTGTAAACCGCTTAGAGAGGGCTCCTCCTCCTCCCTCCCTCCCTCCCTCCCTCCCTCCTTCCTCCTTCTTCCTTCCTTCCTTCCTTCCTTCCTTCCTTCTAAAGGTTGACTCAGCCTTCTATCCTTCTGAGGTGGGTAAAAGGAGACCCAGATTGTTGGGGGCAAGAGGCTGGCTCTGTAAACCACTTAAAGAAGGCTCCTCCCTCCCTCCCTCCCTCCTTCCTTCCTTCCTTCCTTCCTTCCTTCCTTCCTTCCTTCCTTCCTTCCTTCCTTCCTTCCTTCTTTATAATCAGCTTCCACCCTTCCAAGGTGGGTAAAAGGAGACCCAGATTGTTGAGGGCAAGAGGCTGGCTCTGTAAACCGCTTAGAGAGGGCTCCTCCCTCCCTCCCTCCTCCTTCCTTCCTTCCTTCCTTCCTTCCTTCCTTCCTTCCTTCTAAAGGTTGACTCAGCCTTCTATCCTTCTGAGGTGGGTAAAAGGAGACCCAGATTGTTGGGGGCAGAGGCTGACTCCTAAACCGCTTAGAGGCCTCTCCTCCTCCCTCCCTCCTTCCTTCCTTCCTTCCTTCCTTCCTTCCTTCCTTCCTTCCTTCCTAGGTTGACTCAGCCTTCTATCCTTCTGAGGTGGGTAAGGAGGGTTGGGACAGATTTGGAGGTGGGCTGGCTCTGTAAACCGCTTAGAGGCTCCTCCCTCCCCCTCCCTCCTCCTTCCTTCCTTCCTTCCTTCCTTCCTTCCTTCCTTCAAAGGTTGACTCAGCCTTCTATCCTTCTGAGGTGGGTAAAGGCCCAGATTGTTGGGGGCAAGAGGCTGGCTCTGTAAACCTTAAAGAAGACTCCTCCCTCCCTCCTCCTCCTTCCTTCCTTCCTTCTTCCTTCCTTCCTTCCTTCCTTCCTTCCTTCCTTCCTTCCTTCCTTCCTTCTTTATAATCAACTCTGCCTTCCACCCTTCAAGGTGGGTAAAGGAGACCCAGATTGTTGAGGGCAAGAGCTGGCTCTGTAAACCGCTTAGAGAGGGCTCCTCCTCCTCCCTCCCTCCCTCCTCCCTCTTCCTTCCTTCCTTCCTTCCTTCCTTCCTTCCTTCCTTCCTTCCTTCCCTTCAAGGTTGACTCAGCCTGCCATCCTTCAGGTAAAGGAGACCCAGATTGTTGAGGGCAGAGGCTGGCTCTGTAAACCATTAAGAGGCTCCTCCTCTCCTCCTCCTCCTCCTCCCTCCTCCCTCCCCCCCTCCTTCCTTCCTTCCTTCCTTCCTTCCTTCCTTCCTTCTTTATAATCAGCTCTGCCTTCCATCCTTCCAAGGTGGGTAAAGGTGGATCAGATTGTTGAGGCAAGAGGCTGGCTCTGTAAACCGCTTAAAGAGGGCTGTAAAGCAGTGTGGAGTGGTATATAAGTCTAAGTGCTTTTTTAAATGGGAAGAAGGGAGGGGGGAGAAAAAGAAAAAGGAAGAAGGAAGGAAGGAAGGAAGAAAAGAAGAAGAAGGAAAAGGGGAGGAGGCTCTGGAAGCAGCTGAAAAGAGGAACCGATCCTTCTCCCTCTCCAGGTTGACTCAGCAACTCCATCCTTCCAAGGTGGGTAAAAGGTGGACCCAGATTGTTGAGGGCAAGAGGCTGGCTCTGTAAACCGCTTAGAGAGGGCTGTAAAAGCAGTGTGGAGTGGTATATAAGTCTAAGTGCTTTTGGTAAATGGGAAGAGAGGGGAGGGGGGAGAAGGAAGGAAGGAGGGAGGGAAGGAAGGAAGGAAGGAAGGAAGGAAGGAAGGAAGGAAGGAAGGAAGGAAGGAAGGAAGGAAGGAAGGACCATGGTGGCATAGTGGTTATAATGCAGCATTGCAGGCTAATTCTGCCAACTGCCAGGAGTTCGATCCTAACCGGCTCCAGGTTGACTCAGCCTTCCATCCTTCCGCGGTGGGTCAAATGAGGACCCAGATTGTTGGGGGCAAGAGGCTGACTCTGTAAACCGCTTAGAGAGGGATGTAAAAGCACTGTGAAGCGGTGTATAAAGTCTAAGTGCTATTGCTACCTTCCTGACTTTCACATTTCCTTCCTCCCTCCCTCCTTCCTTCTTTCTAAAGGTTGACTCAGCCTTCCACTCTTCTGAGGTGGGTAAAATGAGGACCCAGATTGTTGGGGCAAAGTGGCTGACTCTGTAAAAACCACTTAGAGAAGGGCTGTAAAGCACTATTTATTTTATTTTTTATTTTTTATTACATTTATATGCCGCCCTTCTCCGGAGACTCAGGGTGGCTTACAATTCTGGGATACAACCCAGTGTGCTCAGCAATAGCCTTCATTCCATTGTATATGCCTGCTTATTACTAAGCGGCATTTTTACAAAGTCAGCTTATTGCCCCCAACAATCTTGGGTCCTCACTTTACCTACCCCGAGAGGATGGAAGGCTGAGTCAACCTTGAGCCTGGTGGGATTCGAGCCTACAATAATTGTAGGCAGCTGGATCTTAAGAGCAGGCATTTAACAGCCTGAGCTACCAAGGCTCTTATAAAGCGGTATATAAGTCTAAGTGCTACTGCTAAGTGCTAACCTCTTTGAAATTCCCCCCAGCATTCTTACAGCAGTCTCAGCTAGCAGGAAATCTGCCATTTTACTTACTACGCATCATTGCCTGTGGCTCAAAATGCGCTGTGGCTGTACAGGAATCTCCAGTTACCGAAGGGATCATCGCAACACAGAAGAAGACGAACACGCCAACCCAGGGCCTCTTGAGGACTTGATCCATGGTGACTGACAGAAAGTCAGAAACGAATCCTTGGCTGAAAAAATGTGTAATGAGAACCTCAGTCTTCAGATTCAGGGAATAAAGGAGAGGCCTGATTTTGCTCCCTTCTGATTCTTTCCCCTCATGGCAAACCCTCATAGGCTGAAAATGGCGGACACAGACCTGCTGTTAAGTTACTGAAGGGGTAGCCGCGAAGGGCATGGATTTCAAAATCACAATGTTGGAAGGGACCTTGGAGGTCTTCTAGTCCAACCCTTGCTCAGGCAGGAAACCCTACACCACTTCAGACAAATGGCTGCCCAATTGTTGGAACACCCACAACTTCTGAAGGCAAGTCCTTCCACTGATGAATTGTCCTCGCTGTCAGGAAATTCCTCCTTAGTTCTACGTTGGTTCTCTTGGGTAACAGAATAATAGAGTTGGAAGGACCTTGGAGGTCTTCTAGTCCATCCCCTGCTCAGGCAGGATATCCTATACCGAGGGTCTTCAAACTTGACAGCTTTAAGACTTGTGGACTTCAACTCCCAGAATTCCTCCTCCAGTCATGTTAACTCAGGAATTCCGGGAGTTGAAGTCCCACAAGTCTTAAACTTGCCAAGTTTGAAGACCCTTGTCCAGTCTCTTCTTAAAAACCTCCAGTGATGGAGCACCCACAACTTCTGGTGGCAAGCAGTTCCACTGGTTAATTGTCCTCACTGTTAGGAAGTTTCTCCTGAGTTCCAGGTTGCTTCTCTCCTTGATTAGTTTCCATCCATTGCTTCTTCTCCTGCCTTCAGGGGCTTTGGAGAATAGGTTCACCCCCTTCTTTTTGGCAGCCCTACAAATATTGGAACACCACTATCATGTCACCCCCTAGTCCTTCTTTTCATTAAACTAACTCAGGGGCCTTCAAACCTGACAGCTTTTAAGACTTGTGGACTCCCAGAATTCCTTCTCCAGTCATGTTAGCTCAGGGATTCTGGGTTGAAGCCAAGTCTTCAACTTGCCAAGTCTTCAAACTTGGCAACTTTAAGGCTTGTGGACTTCAACTCCCAGAATTCCTTCTCCAGTCATGTTAGCTCAGGGATTCTGGGAGTTGAAGTCCACAAGTTTTAAACTTGCCAAGTCTTCAAACTTGGCAACTTTAAGACTTGTGGAGTTCAACTCCCAGAATGGATGGATGGATGGATGGATGGATGGATGGATGGATGGATGGATGGATAGATAGATAGATAGATAGATAGATAGATAGATAGATGAATAGCTAGACAGACAGACAGACAGACAGACAGACAGACAGACAGACAGACAGATAGAAATGGAGATAGATACTGTAGATCAGGGGTCTTCAACCTTGACAGCTTTAAGGCTTGTGGGCTTCAACTCCCAGAATTCTTCCTCCAGTCATGTTAGCTCAGGAATTCTGGGAGTTGAAGTCCACAAGTCTTAAGCTTGCCAAGTTTGAAGACCCTTGTCCTATAGCATTCTAGACAAATAGCCCAAATCCTTCTTTAAAAACCTCCAGGGATGGAGCACCCACAATTTCTAGAGAAAAGCTCTTCCACTGGCTAATTGTCCTCCCTGTCAGGAAGTTTCTCCTTAATTCCAGGTTGCTTCTCTCCTTGATGAGTTTCCCTCTGTTGCTTCTTGTCCTTCCTTCTGGGGCTTTGGAGAATAGCTTGACTGCATCCTCTTTGGGGCAACCCCTGAGATATCAGGACGCTGCTATCATGTCATCCACAGTCTTGTTTTAGAAGATGGACAGAGTGAAAGATTTGGTGGGCACCTCAACTCAAGGGACAGAGCCCAGAAGAATCTGATGGAAGGAGAGGCAAACTGAAGGCCACCATCTCTTTGGGTTTCCAGACATTCAAAGGGAATCAAATGGTTTTTGATTTGACTACCAAGTACACCTCACACCTCTTCACTCTAGATGAAAATATCTGGATGAAACTAAGGAAGGCCATTTAGCCTCAAACTAAAGATGTCCTCAGATAAATAATCACCTCACTTTTTGCTTTTGGGGAGAGTGAGAAGGAAGAGCCCTGGTTTTGTTTTATTCTAATCATTTCCCATGATTGCAGAGCCTCAAAGGCTCAAAATGGCAGACACTGAGCTGCTGAAGCCCTGGAGAACATGGGTTCCCCTTATAACACCCAGTATCTAATCTTCTGATCTTCTGCCCACATTGACCCTCTCATCTTCTAGAAGAAGGACAGAGTCAAAGACCTTTTCTCAACGTAGAGAAAAGTAAAGTCTTACACTTAGGCAAGAAAAACCGAAAAGTACCCATATAGACGGGGTGAAACCAGGCTCAATAGCAGGAACTGTGAGAGGGATCTTGGAGTCTTAGTGGACAACCAGCTAAATAGGAGCCAGCCATGTGCAGCAGCAGCCGCCAAAAAAGCCAATGCAATCCTAAGTTGCATTAACAGAGGGATACAATTGAGATCAAGGGAGGTACTAATACCACTCTATAAAGCCTTAGTAAGGCCACACCTAGAGTACTGCATTCAGTTTTGGTCACCACACTATAAAAAAGATGTTGAGACTCTAGAAAAAGTGCAGAGAAGAGCAACCAGGATGATGAGGGGACTGGAGGCTAAAACCAGTGGTGGGATTCAGTTGGTTTACACCAGTTCAGGAGAACCGATTGTTAACTTCCTGAGCAGTTTGGTGAACTAGTTGTTGGAAGAAATCATTAGGACAGAGAACCAGTTATTAAATTATTTGAATCCCACCACTGGCTAAAACATACAATTAATGATTGCAGGAACTGGGCCTGGCTAGTCTAGGGAAGAGAAGGACCAGGGGAGACAGGATAGCAGTCTTCCAATATTTGAGGGGCTGCCAGAGAGAGGAAGAGGGGGTCCAGCTATTTTCCAACACACTCAAAGGCCAGACAAGGAATAATGGACGGAAGCTGAACAAGGAGAGATTCAACTGGAAATAAGGAGAAATTTTCTGACAGGGAAAACAATCCACCCATGGGACAGAAGTTGCCTTTGGAAGTTGTGGGAGCTTCATCACTGGAGGCTTTCAAGAAGAGACTGGACTGCCATCTGTCAGAAATATTGTAGGGTCTCCTGCTTTGGCTGGGGGCGTGTTGGACTAGATGACCTACAAGGTCCCTTCCAACTCTGTTAATCTGTTAACCTGATGGAGCCCCCAGCTCAAGGGACAGAGCCCAGAAGTATCTGATGACTGTCCATAGGAAAGGCAACTGGAGGAAACTGATGGAACATTTTTTTTAAAAAAGAGAGTGAGAACCTCAATTCTGCTGGAACACTTCAGAGCTGCATCCCAGACTCTGAAGCTAAAGATGCAGGAATGGCTGGATGGGTCATAACAACTCAACTCCAATCTTACGTATCCATCAACTTTCTAAGAAGGGGGCTCTTCCGCCATCTGGGGTACCTTTGGACCATCACACAGTTCACTTACATGTCTGGATGTCTGGATGTCTGGATGGATGGATGGATGGAGCGTCCTCAGTGTGCTCAGATCTTTCCCCCCCAATCTTCTCTTGGGCTGCCAGTTATATAGTTGCCCGTGAATGAAAGGACCAATTCAGGGCTTTGATAATCACAGAGATACAAACTCACAAGATCTTCCAAGATAAATATTTCCACTGACATCTTGAAACTTAGAGACCTTTTCCAGTGCCAGATTTACATGTCTCTTCCAGGTGATCTGTCAAACCAATGGCCTGGAACAGGTCATCTGTCCATCAGGAACTAGAATAAGAGACAAAAGAAGGAGAACTAGTCCATTCAACATGCTATACCAGGGGTCTTCCAACTTGACAGCTTTAAGACTTGTGGACTTCAACTCCCAGAATTCCTCCTCCAGTCATGTTATCTCAGGGATTCTGGGAGTTGGAAGTCCACAAGTCTTCAAGTGGCCAAGTTTGGAGACCTCTGAGAGAGAGCAACCAACCAACCAACCAGCCAATGGCCATGCTATCTGGGGATGATGATGCTGACTAACCCATCGTATTGGTGGAGGTTCAATTTGAGAGCAGGTGTGGATGTGATCCTTTGATCCAGGGGTCTTCAAACTTGACAGCTTTAAGACTTGTGGACTCCAACTCCCAGAATTCCTCCTCCAGTCATGTTATCTCAGGGATTCTGGGAGTTGAAGTCCACAAGTCTTAAACTGGCCAAGTTTGAAGACCCTTGTGCTATACTATAACATGGTTTATCTAGTTTTGGCTTAGCATGTTGTGTTAGATTCCCCCAATGAATCTAATCTCCTCTTGAAAAACTCAAATGATGGAGCACCCACAACTCCTGGAGGCAACCCTTCCACTGATTAGTTGTTCTCACTGTCAGCAATTTCTTCTTAATTCTACATTAGATCTCTTTTTGATTAGTTTCCATTCAATGCTTCTTGTCCTGCCTTCAGGTGATTTGGACAACAGATTGACACACACACATACACACACCCTCTTCTTTGTGGCAGCCCCTCAAAAATTGCAACAGTGCTATCATGTCAGGCCTGGTCCTTCTTTTCATTAAACAAGACACACCCAATTCCTGCCATCAGATTAACAGAGTTGGAAGGGACCTTGGAGGTCTTCTAGTCCAACCCCCTGCGTAGGCAGGAAACCCTACACCACTTCAGACAAAGGGTTATCTTCTTAAAAACTTCCAGTGTTGGAGCATTCACAACTTCTGGAGGCAAGTCATTCCACTGGTTAATTGTTCTCAGTGTCAGGAAATTCCTCCTTACTTCTAAGTTGCTTCTCTCCTTGATGAGTTTCCACCCATTGCTTCTTGTCCTGCCTTCAGGGGCTTTGGAGAATAGATTGACTCCCTCTTCTTTGGGGCAGCCCTTGAGATATTGAAAGATTGTTATCATGTCACTTCTAGGCCTTCTCTTTGTTAGGTCAGACATACCTAGTTCCTGCAAATGGAACAACACAGTTGGAAGGGACCTCAGAGGTCTTCTAGTCCTACCTCCTGTTCTGGCAAGAAACCCTATACCTTTTTAGACACATGGCTGTCTACTCTCCTCTTAAAAAACCCCAGTGATGGATCACCCACCACTTTTGAAGGCAAGTTGTTCCACTGGTGAATTGTTCTAACCGTCAGGAAATTCCACCTTAGTTCCAGATTGGATCTCTCCTTGATAAGTTTCCAGCTGTTACTTCTTTGACAGACTAGAACCCTGGGCTGTATCTAACAAAATGAAACTCAATGTAGAGAAAAGGAAAGTCCTACACTTAGGGGGGGAAAACCCAAAGGACACATATAGACTGGGTGAAACCAGGCTCAATAGCAGGAACTGGGAGGGGGATCTTCTGGACAGCGCAGCCTTGTGTTCCTGCACAGCCTGGATTAATTGCTTTGGGGGTGACATTTCTT
Source organism: Naja naja (assembly GCA_009733165.1). Classification (NCBI taxonomy): domain Eukaryota; kingdom Metazoa; phylum Chordata; class Lepidosauria; order Squamata; family Elapidae; genus Naja; species Naja naja. Next base: position 24,781 of record SOZL01001253.1, read on the forward strand.
TGCGGACCACCAAAATTTTCTCATGGACCACCAGTGGTCCCTGGCCCACCAGTTGGCAACTGTTAAGTTTGCATGAAGAGACAGACGCGGAGTGCTTCAAGCTCTTAGTTTATTAGTGACTACAGCTCAGAATGGACCCACTTTGGCTGGGCTGCGGCTGCTACTTATAGCCAGCAGCCGCAGTTGCCAGCCAATCAGAGTGCAGGGTTTTCCCGCACTTTTTAAACCAATCATTTCCAACATTTTACAAGAACAGTTCAAACTAAACCAATGACTTTAAACCTGCATACATAACACCCCTCCCCACTAGGTTCAGTCCATACTCAAACCCCAGCCTATCTAATGTATTCTTTTAAATAGGTGGGGCTCTTACGTGTACGTTGAGACCTACGTGGTTCAGATGTTTTAAGGTTCTCACCTTGTGAGGGAGGAAATGTCTCTGCTGACATTTCCTTACTAGGACTTATAGTAATGGTAGAACCTGTTGATTTGTCTCTTGATATTGTTAAATGCAGCTTGTTCCTTCCTCCCCCAGACCCAAGCAGATTTTTTGTCCAGCAACCTATATAGGGGTTCTGCAATGGTTGCCTTCTGAGGTAGAACATATGATAGAAGTTAATGAGTCCCAAGAATGCTTGCAAATCTGTTTTGCATTTTGGCCTGGGGGCTTCTTTGATTGCCTGAACCTTTGCCTCTGTGGGGTGGATGCCATGTTTATCAATCATGTACCCCAAAAATTCCATTTTATCTGTTCTAAGTGTGCATTTTTCTTCTTTGACTTTTAACCCCACTTTTTTGAATCTGGTTAAGACTTCCCTGAGTCTCTCGTGTAACTGAGTGTCATTTTCAGCAGAAATTAAGACGTCATCAAAATAGGGCACCACCCCTGGCAACCCTTGTAACATTCTTTCCATAAGGCTTTGGAAGATGCCTGGTGCCACGCTTACTCCAAACTGCAACCTTTTGCATTTGAAAGCACCTCTATGGATTACAATGGTTTGGGCTTCAGCAATGGCATCATCAACTGTTAATTGTTGATATGCCTGTGCCAGGTCCAACTTGGCAAAAACTGTGCCCCTCCAAGGGAATGTAATAAATGATGCACTACTGGAACTGGATATGCGCTCTGTTGTAGCACATGGTTCAATGTCCCCTTGTAGTCTCCACAGATTCTCACTGACCCATCAGCCTTGACTGGTGTGACTATGGGTGTCTCCCACCTGGAGTGATCAGTGGGCTCTAAAACCCCTTGGGCTATTAGCTTACCTAATTGTGCATCAATTTTTTCCTTTAAGGCAAATGGGACCCTTCTGGGTTTTAAACAGATTGGTTGTACCTTGGGATCTAGGTTAAAGGAGATAGGGGTCCCCAAGTACTTGCCTAATCCGTTGCTGAAGACCTCTGGAAATTCAGACTTCAAGGCCTCTTCCCACTCAGTGTTGCTCACATGATTGATGCCAGTCACCTCGATGCCCAGAGGATTGAACCACTCAAGGCCCAGCAAACTTGGGCGGTCCTTGTCCACGATGGTCAGTGATAGGCGTTTGGTGTGGCCTTTGAACTTCACATTGAATTCTCTTGTTCCAACTACTGGAATCTTGTTCCCTTGGTAGTCTTTAAGAGTCAGTGCTTGCTTCTTGAAGTGTTTCTTTGATGTTGGGAAGAAGTCTGTGAATAGTGTCCCATGACACCATAGATAGGTATGAGCCTGAGTCCACTTCCATTTCTCAAGGCCTTCCTTCAATAAGTACCTTGATATGCACTTTTCTGCTTCTTAAAGTGATGAATGACCAATGGTGACTGTTTGATGAGTTTCATTCTTCCCATCTGCTTCTGTGCTACGCCCCATTTTCTCACTGAGATTGTTGGGCCTGAATTCTTTGTCTTTGCTTGTAGCAAACTTTCTTCTGTTGGGTGGAGTTCTGGATGATTTGCAGACTCTTGCTAGGTGTCCTCTTTTATCACAATGGAGGCAAATGGTGTCTAAAAACTTGCATTCAGTGCGGGGTGGCTTCCCCACACCCTCTGCAGTAGAAATCTTGCCTCTTTCTTCCCAGGTCTTTCTTTTTCCACTCCATTCTGAGTCTGTAAATTCCTTCCTCCACCTCACTACAGTCTGACTCAGAATCTATTTGCTCACAATGAGTTGTTGTGGACTTTTCCACATCAGGATGGCTTGTGGCCTTGTTGATTTTCTTCATGGCCACTGCTGAGGACTTGGTAGCTTCTGCTGAAGAGGCCTTTTCTATTGCTTCCTTCAGTGTGATCTTAGGTTTTAGTAATAACTTGCTCTGTAGCACCTTGTCTTTTAGGCCCAGAACAAATCGATCGCATGGCCTCTTCTAAGTTGTTAAATTCGCATGCACTCCCAATGTCTCTTAAACTTGCCATGAAGTCATTTACGTTTTTGCTTTCCCCTTGATCACGATGGTAAAACTCGTGTCTCTTAATGAGGCACGATACTTGTGGCGCGTAATGGGCTGTTAACAGCTTTTCTAAGTCAGGCCAGTCCATTACCTTCATGTCTGCAGCTCCCGCCAATGCCTTCCCCATCTTGAAAACTGCCAGACCGCAGTGTGTGAGAAAGTCCACCCTCTTCCGCTTCTCGGAAATGTTGGCAAGATCGTTTCTGTAAAGTTTGCATGAAGAGTCAGACGCGAAGAGCTTCAGTGAAGAGTTTTTTTTAGTGACTACAGCTCAAATGGACCCAACTTGGCTGGGCTATGGCTGCTACTTATAGCCAGCAGCCACAGTTGCCAGCCAATCAGAGTGCAGGGTTTTCCCGCACTTTTCAAACCAATCATATTTGACATTTTACAAAAACAATTCAAACTAAACCAATGACATTCAAACCTACATACATAACACCCCTTCCCACTAGGTTCAGTCCATACCAAACCCCAACCTATCTAATGTATTCTTTTAAATAGGTGGGGCTCTTACGTGTGTTGAGACCTTCGTGGTTCAGAAGTTTTAACATTCTCACCCAGTGAGAGAGGAAATGTGTCTGCTGACATTTCCCTACTGGGACTTCCTGTGAAAGAAGACCCTGTTTGATTGTTAGAATCTGGTCTCTCCTCCCAACCCATCTCCAGCCCAATGTCAGCACCCAAGTCAGGTAGTGATGTACAATCTTCCACTTCTAAGGATGGATTTTGGCATTGTGACAGGTTTTGGAATGGTTCCTGTCGTAATGGCTCATTACACATGGGTTGATTCTTGCTTGCTGATTATCCTCCTGCTCTCCCCTTCCCCCTAGAATTGACATCAGGTGAGGGAACTAGAGAGGAACAAGTGCGATGTTCCTGAGAAAACCTGGATCTAAGTTGATCAATGTGCCTGCTCCAGAGGACTCCATCCTCTGTTTGCACCCTGTAAGAACGAGGGCCTGTGATTTGAGTTATCTCAGCAGGAATCCACAAAGGTTCACCCATAAGGTTCTTAGCATAAACAGAATCACCCACACTGAATGTGCGAACTTTGGAAGTGGAATCTAGTGGTGCGTTGGGTGCGTAAGTGGGATGAAGGCGGTCAAGGGAAGACCTAAGTTTCCTACCCATCAACAACTCTGCTGGGGATAAGTTATTAGATGGGTTAGGAGTGATGTGCTGAACACTAAGAAGTTTTTCAACTTTCTCAGTGATGTCCCCAGGACCCAGTTGCTGAAGTTTCTCCTTGGTAAAACGTACCATGCGTTTAGCCTGGCCGTTAGCCGAAGGGTGCCCAGGGGCAGTAAGGGCATGTCTGATACCCTGTTGTGCTAAATAGGATTCAAAAGGTTGGATGTAAATTGAGGGCCATTGTCAGAGACAAGAACATCAGGTAACCCGTGGGTTACAAAAGTTTTTTGAGCTGCTTGATGACAGCATCAGTTGTGGTGGATGCCATAGGGATTACCTCTAGCCATTTGGAATATGCATCTACTATAATAAGAAAGGTGTGCCCTCTGGTAGGGCCTGCAAATCAATGTGAATCCTAGACCATGGGCCCCTAGGACATTCCCATTCCTGTTTGGGGGCGAGAGGTGGGGCAGGCCTGACTACCTGACAGTTGGGACAAGATGCAACCCAGTTTTCAACCATTTTGTCAATACCTGGCCACCATACATAACTCCTGGCCAATCCCTTCATCCTTACAATACCAGGATGACCCTCATGTAACATTTCCAAAACCTCTCTTTGTAGTTTTGCAGGAATAACCACCCTGTTACCCCACAAAATACATCCTCTTAATACAGATAATTCAGTTTGCCTGGACTTAAAAGGTTGGGCCAGGTGAGGTAGATCTTGAAGAGGCCAACCTTTCTTAATCCAGCCTATAACAGGAGCCAATAAAGTGTCTTTGGCAGTCTCTGGCAATTTCAGCAGCATGCACTGGAAGCTTGGCAACAGTTTCTAGGAAAAGGTGTGTGTTTCAGGTTCAAAGTCCTCCTTGTGACAAGGAAGTGGGCAACGACTCAGTGCATCAGCATGTCCAATGTCCTTGCCAGGCTTGTGGATAAGTTTGTAAGAATAAGCAGCAAGAAATTCAGTCCACCTCAGCATTCTTGGTGACAGGATAGTAGGTGTAGGTTTATCTCCTGCCACAATGCCTAACAAAGGTTTGTGATCTGTAACAATGGTAAATGTTCTCCCATACAATATTCATGAAATTTCTTGACAGCTGCAACAATTGCCAATGCTTCCTTGTCCAATTGGCTGTAATTCCTCTCTGCTTTGGTCAAAGTGCGAGAGTAAAATGCAATAGGGGCTTCTCTCCCTGGGAAGCCTGTGGCTCAACCCACCCCCACTCCAAAGGGGATGCATCACAAGTCAGTACAACAGGCAAATTCTCAGAGAACTGTATCAGTACAGCATCAGACGTGATTAGTCTTTAATACTGTTAAATGCTGATTGTTCCTTCCTCCCCAGACCCAAACAGACTTTTTGTCAAGTAATCTGTGCAATGGTTCTGCAATGGTTGCCTTCTGAGGTAGGAACATGTGATAAAAGTTAATGAGTCCAAGGAAGGCTTGCAAATCTGTTTTGCATTTAGGTCTAGGGGCTTCTTTGATTGCTTGAACCTTGGCATCGGTAGGGTGGATGCCATGCTTGTCAATCATGTAGCCCAGGAACTCAACCTTGTCAGTTTTAAGAGTGCATTTTTCTTCCTTGACTTTTAACCCCGCTTTCCTGAATCTGGTAAGGACTTCTCTGAGTCTTTCTTGTAACTGAGTGTCATTTTCAGCAGAGATTAACACATCATCAAAGTAAGGCACTACCCCTGGCAGTCCTTGGAGCATTCTTTCCATAAGGCTTTGAAAGATGCCTGGTGCCACGCTTACTCCAAATTGTAACCTTTTACATTTGAAGGCACCTCTATGAGTCACAATGGTTTGGGCCTCTGCAGTGGCATCATCAACTGTTAGTTGTTGATATGCCTGGGCCAGATCCAATTTGGCAAAGACTGTACCCCTGCCAAGTGAATGTAATAGATGATGCACCACTGGAACTGGGTATGCGCTCTGCTGCAGCGCATGGTTCAGTGTCCCCTTATAGTCCCCACAGATTCTCACTGACCCATCAGTCTTGACTGGTGTGACTATGGGTGTCTCCCATCTGGAGTGGTCAGTGGGCTCTAAAACTCCTTGAGTTTATCTAATTGTGCATCAATTTTTCCTTTAAGGCAAATGGGACCCTTCTGGGCTTTAAACGAATTGGGGGCACCTTGGGATCTAGGTTGAAAGTGATAGGGGTCCCCATATACTTGCCCAATCCTTCGCTGAAGACCTCTGGAAACTCAGACTTCAAGGCCTCCTCCCATTCAGTGTTGCTCACGTGATTGATGCCAGTCACCTCGATGCCTAGTGGATTGAACCACTCAAGTCCCAGCAAGCTTGGGCGTCCTTGTCCACGATGGTCAGGGGCAAACGTTTGGTGTGGCCTTTGAACTTCACGTTGAATTCTCTTGTTCCAACTACTGGAATCTTGTTCCCTTGGTAGTCTTTAAGAGTCAGTGCTTGCTTCTGGAAATGTTTCTTCTGAATGTTGGGAAGTAGCCTGTGAATAGTGTCCCATGACACCATAGATAAATAGGAGCCTGAGTCCACTTCCATTTGGCAAGGCCTTCCTTCAATGAGTACCTTCACATGTACTTTTCTGCTTCTTAAGGTTGAAGAATGACCAATGGTGACTGTTTGATGAGTTTCATTCTTCCCATTTGCTTCTGAGTTGCGCCCATTTTCTCACTGAAGTTGTTGGGCTTGAAATCTTTGTCAGGAAACTTTCTTCTGTGTGGTGGAGTTCTGGATGATTTGCAGACTCTTGCTAAGTGACCTCTTTTTTCACAACGAAGGCAGATGGTATCAAGAAACTTGCATTCAGTGCGGGGTGCCCCCCCAACCTCTGCAATAAAAGTCTTGCCTTTTTCTTCCCAGGTCTTTCTTTCTTTTCCATTCTGAGTCTATAAATTCCTTCCTCCACCTCACTGCAGTCTGATTCAGAATCTATTTGCTCGCAATGAGTTGTTGTGGACTTTTCCACATCAGAATGGCTTGAGGCCTTGTTAATTTTCTTCATGGCTGCCGCTGAGGACTTAGTGGCTTCTGCTGAGGAGGCCTCTTCTATGGCTTCCTTCAACGTGATCTTAGGTTTTAATAACAATTTGCTCTGAAGCACCTTGTCTTTGAAGCCTAGAACAAATCGATCGCGCATGGCCTCCTCCAAGTTGTTAAACTCGCATGCACCCCCAATGTCTCTTAAACTTGCCATGAAGTCGTTAACGTTTTCGCTTTCCCCTTGATCACCACGGTAAAACTCGTGTATCTTAATGAGGCACGATACTTGTGGGGCGTAATGGGCTCTTAAAAGCTTTTCTTAATCAGGCCATTCCATTACCTTCACGTCTGCAGCTCCTGCCAATGCCTTCACCATCTTGAAGACTGCCGGACCGCAGTGCGTAAGAAAGACCGCCCTCTTCCGCTTCTCGGAGATGTCGGCGAGGTCGTTTCCTTCCAAATACATCTGGAAGCGATCCGCATACGATTCCCAGTCTTCTGCCGCCGGATCGAACGGGGCTGGGGGGGTGTTCAGCGCAGCCATCTCGCTCTTCTGCTTGTCTTCCTTGTCGTCTTCTCTTCAGGGGAATCCCATCCTCGTCGCCAGTGTTAAGTTTGCATGAAGAGTCAGACACGAAGAGCTTCAGTGAAGAGTTTATTAGTGACTACAGCTCGAATGGACCTGTCTTGGCTGGGCTACGGCTGCTTCTTATAGCCAGCAGCCGCAGTTGCCAGCCAATCAGAGTGCAGGGTTTTCCCGCACTTTTCAAACCAATCATATTTGACATTTTACAAGAACAGTTCAAACTAAACCAATGACATTCAAACCTACATACATAACAGTTTCCCTCCAAATACATTTGGAAACGATCTGCATAGGACTCCCAGTCTTCTGCCGTCAGATCGAACGGGACTGGGGGGTGTTCAGCGCAGCCATCTCACTCTCCTTCTGTTCCGTGTTGCCTTCAGGGGAATCCCACCCTCGTCGCCAGTGTTAAGTTTGCATGAAGAGACAGACGCGGACTGCTTCAAGCTCTTAGTTTATTAGTGACTACAGCTCAGAACAGACCCACTTTGGCTGGGCTGCGGCTGCTACTTATAGCCAGAAGCCGCAGTTGCCAGCCAATCAGAGTGCAGGGCTTCCCGCACTTTTTAAACCAATCATTTCTAACATTTTACAAGAACAGTTCAAACTAAACCAATGACTTTAAACCTGCATACATAACAGCAACCATTGCTCTATACCAGTGGTCACCAACTAGTGGGCCAAGGACCACTGGTGGTCTGTGAGAAAATTTTGGTGGTCTGCAGAGAAATGTTCCACCCCCAAAGCAATTAATCCAGGCGATCTTTAATCTAAAGATGGAGTGTGTGGGAGGTTGCTGACTGCTCCTCTCTCTTGCAGTTCTTTCATTTTTTTTAAGTTTTAAGTTCCATTTTTTAATTCCACAAGGAGTTCTGCCTTTTTAAATGCTTTTAAACAACCAGCCGATTGATTTTAATTCAGATCACTAAGAATCTAACACCCAAAATTCCAAAAAGGGTATAAGGAAGTGAAGAACCTGTTTTTAACAAACCCGAATGGGGAAAAGAAGGAAGAGACAGCACTCTGCAGCAGAGAGTTCATCCAAGCCTTTGAAGCAGCAGAAAATGGAAGATTATACTGCAAACGGACAGTCTGTTCCAGTAAGTAACTCATTCGCAGGCATTTTATCAGATAAATTTAATTTATGTGACTCATTGGAACGGGACTTACAAACCGAACTGGGAGGCAAACAGCGCGTAGAGCGATCCTCCTCCCTTTTAGAGAGTGGCCCCCATCCTTGGAGCCCAGCAGCTCTCTTTGCTCAGGAGGGAGATATAATAAATTTAAAGGGGGAAAATGTGACAGACTTCCTCTCCAGACAATGTTTGCTTACAGCTCAAGCTGTAAACTCAATATATGATCTTTTGTCAGTTGTCATAAATAAGGTCGACTGCCTGAAAGAACCTTTTGCAAAGTTTGCCAGGAGCCACCCAAATACTGTAGAAGGACTTGGGAGGATAACCCTGGATAGACATGGGATGGCTAACTCAGAAAATGAAACCAGCGAAGGACCTTGTTTTCCTCCCAAATTTTGAACACATATACAGAAAACAATCAGGTAAAGGCCTAAGAGAGGACCAACATAACTACAGTCTGCAAACCAACCAGGTTACTTTGCAAATTTATGACAAGAGAGTAAATAGAGGGCGTTGGAGTAATAGAAAAGCTATTAGGCTGTCCCTGAGCCAGCTGCTCCGCTGTGAACTCACTTTGATAGATCTACTACATGCAGAGTGGCTGCCAGCAAGAATGCAATATATGAGAATTCTCCTATCGTTCAAGCAATCCACAATACCCTCCATGCCTTTCAGAATGAAGCCCTTTCTGAGTACCTTCTCAATATTTCCAGTAAGGGTTTTTTGCTCAGAAAAAGTGCGCCCACTCCTGAAACAGCATCACCAAGAGGGAGCTGTCGCTTTAAATCTGGGCTGCAACAGCTCTCACACTACAAAACCTGAGGCTGCTGCAACTGAACTGACCCTGAGAAAGCAAAGAAGCAATATACAAACTGTGATACCCACAGCTGCAGGGATTGCTGAGGATGTGCCAGAGGAAATGTTGATTGACCTATTCAGTGCATTGCCAGAACCCGAGCAAGTTAACATCATTCAAAGATTGGATGACCTAAAAGAGGCACTGACAACAACTCAATCTACAGCAAAGCCTCTATTTAATTTGGCTCCACTAACCACACAACCTTGTGACAATCTACTTAATCAACAATCTGCCTTTACCTCAACGGTAAAAAAAAAGGTACTGTCACACAGGCTGACAGTGGGGTAACTGCACTGATTGACCCAGCCTCTGAGAAACAACTGAAGGACAAAGGGCTTCATCATACAGTGCCCCCTAAGCTGACAAACATTAAGGATATAACCCAGCTTCCAGACTCAGTTGATTTAGAAGTTCCCACAACATCTTTCCACAAGATGAATCCTCAGCTATGCCCCTCCAAAAATGGACATAAAGCTACATTTATAGATTTAAACCAGAGTACCTGTCCATTGGGGGGGAAATCATTCTTGGAGCAAGAACAGAGGCACACTGGCAACCGAGATATAGAGGAGCAACAACAAGATCTGCAACCCATGAGGAGAAATATCGAACCTCACAACAACTGTGTTTATATGGGAAGCTTAGATGACATCTATTTTGATTTTAGTTTTTAATTGGGTTTTAATTTTTTTTTATTGGGCTAATTTGACTAGTTTAATTGTATTTTAATATTTGCATTCTTATTTTTTATTGTAAGCCGCCCTGAGTCCCTCGGGAGAGAGGGTGGCCTATAAGTCCAATAAAATAAATAAATACATACATACATACATACATACATACATACATACAGGGAATAAAAAGGATCCTAGTAATTATAGGCCCATCAGCCTGATTGACATTGTAGCAAAAATATATGCTAGGTATCTTTTGAACAGACTTGAAATCTGGGTAGAGGAAAAAAAATTTTTTTTTTAATTTTTATTCATATTTATATCCCGCCCTTCTCCGGAGACTCAGGGCGGCTTACAATTTTGGGGATACAACCCAATGCGCTCAGCAATAGCTTTCCTTCCATTGTATATGCCTGCTTATTACTAAGTGGCATTTTTACAAAGTCAGCTTATTGCACCCAACAATCTTGGGTCCTCAATTTACCTCCCCCGAGAGGATGGAAGGCTGAGTCAACCTTGAGCCTGGTGGGATTCGAGCCTGCAATAATTACAGGCAGCTGGAACTAAGTGCTAGGCTATTAACAGCCTGCACCACCAAGGCCCATAACAACAACATCCTCACAGAAGAACAGGCAGGTTTTAGACAAAGCAGGTCTACTATTGATAACTGCTTTGTCTTGAACCATCTAATTGCCAAATATGCCTATAAGAGGAGACCCCTGTTTGCTGCTTTCATAGACCTTACAGCAGCATTTGATATGGTAAATAGAGATGTACTATGGAGTAAACTGACATATCTTAAAATAGAACCCAGATTCCTGACTTTGATTCAAGCCCTTTACACAAGTAGTTGTTTGAGGGTGCGGTATGGGGTTAATGGGGCCCTGACTAACAGGATTCACACAATTAAAGGGGTAAGGCAAGGGTGTATCCTGGCCCCATTATTATTTAATTTATACATCAATGACCTGCCAGGGTTAATGAAGGATGCCATGCCGATGATCCTAAATACTTACTGTAACAGCGTGCTTTATCCTGATATGATTTTATTATCATACTCACAAGTAGGATTACGTAGGCTATTAAGAAGATTTAGCTCTTATTGCCAGGATAACTCCCTAATTATTAGTAAATCTAAATCAAAAATAATGGTGTTTGGAAGAAACCATCACAGACATAAGTGGCAATTAGATGGTGAACCAATTGAACAGGTTCAATTTGTATATTTGGGTGTAACTTTTTCCAAGACTGGATCTTGGGCCTGCCATCATCAATGGAGCACATTTAGAGCAAAAGCCCGTTTGAATTTATTGCTCAAACTAAAAAACCATAGTTACCCAGGGTCCCTAGCCCCACTAATGAAGGTTTATAAGGCTAAGGTTACCACAATGCTCTTGTATGGAGCAGAAATTTGGGGTCTTTACTCAACCACAATCTTAGAACAAACACAGTCCCAACATTTGAGATGTATTTTGGGTGTAGATCCAAAAACATCTGCTGCAGCAGTTAGAGCTGAATTGGAAATTCATACAATTCAGGCATTACCTAATATTAGAGCTTATAACTACTGGTGCAACGTTAATGAAATGGAGACTGATAGACTACCCAAATTATGCCTATTAGAGCAAATGAAACTACAATCACTAAGCTCCTGGATCACCAAACTAACAAATTTTATAAGAAGCTGTGGCCTTCCTGTCTCTTGTGTAACAGGAGAACAATCTAAAAAAAGAGTTGCCCAAAGAATTAAGGATATAGAAGCACAAACTGACATAGCTATCCTTAGTAAGGTGGGTAACTTGAAATGGCTGAGTAAATACAAACGTACTTTGCAAGTACACAGTTACTTGAAGTTACAACTCCCAAAACAGCTTAGGGAGATATTTACAAGAGTGAGATTCGAACAGCTTGACACAATGGTCAGATACGGGAGATTTCATGCTATACCATACAGTGAGCATCTCTGCATTTGTGGAGCAGCGGAGGTAGAGGACCTGGCTCACATCCTACTTGACTGTTGCATATATAAGAGGGTGAGAGACAGGTATCTTGGTCTATATACCAGACAAATGACCCATTGGGATCCCCATATCAAAATAACTTACCTTATGTCTGGCCAGAACTTGAAAATAACATTTAACGTAGCACAGTACTTAAACAAAATGATCCAGTTGAGATCTGCATATGTGGGACTGATTGGGGTGGATTGTAGGTGACTCAAGTATGATACTGTCATATTTTATCTATATCTTAAATTATTCTACATTATTACAACTTCATTTTAGATTGTATTTTATTATTATTTCATCTAAATTGTATGTTATTCTGGTTCCATTTTAAATTGTATTTTATCCAATTCCATTTTAAATTGTATTTTACTAAATTCCATTTTGAATTGTTTTTATCAAATTTTAACAACAATTTTGTTGCTGGAACTTTGCACTTTGATATGGCCCAAGGGCTAATCAATAAAGACGGTATTGTATTGTAATTAATCCAGGCTGTGCAGGAACACAAGGCTGCACCGCCCACATGGCCCACATGGGAACACAAGGTTTGCATTGCTTGCATTGCGAACAACAGGAGGTAGTGAGGGGAGGGGGGAAAGGGAGGAGGGGTGAAATTGCCCCTCTCGCCCCACGTGCCTGGCCTGGCCACCGGGCTGCTTCTTTCTGCTTCTTTCTTCTTCTGCTTCTGGCTGCACGCAAGCAAAGCAGCCAAAGTCTTTCTTTCTCTCCCCCAAACTCTGCCAGAAATGAGTCTTTGGGACCCTGCAAGGCCTCCTGCTCCCAGAGGCTGCGCCGGCAAAGACTCATTTCTGGCGGAGTTTGGGGGAGAGAAAGAAAGACTTCTGCGGCGGCTTCTGCTGTTTTCCTTGCATGAAGCCAAAAGTCTCTCTCTCTCTCTCTTCCCCTGAGTACAGAGCTGGAGATGGTATCCTGTGATCCCAAATAAAGAATGATTGATCAGTAGGAAAACGGGATGGGGAATTTTCCTGCAGACTTTTTTGGGGATTTTCCCAGGGTCTCTGGTCCGCAGGATTTAAAATGATGAGTTTGGTGGTCCCTGAGGCCCAAAAGATTGGCGACCCCTGGTCTAGTCCAACCTTCAGGTCAAGCAGGAGACACTATGTCATTCCAAACAAATGGCTGTCCAGTCTCTTCTTAAAAACCTTCAATGACCCTATTTATTTATTTATTTTTGGCTCTTATCAAACTATCACCACACTCAAAATTCAAAAATATTTGTCTAGGATGTTCTCCGTTACCTTTTTTTTGTTTTCCATTATCAGGAACATATTCTGTTCTGATGCAAACTGGGCACATTGTGTTTTAAACACTTTTCGAGCGTATTCAGATGAAAGGAGCTGGCTTGGACACCAGGACTTAATATTTTACTGATCTTTTCAGGCCCCAAACCAGCCCAGTTAGACGCTGCGAAGAACAATCTAAATTATACCACATTGTGTTTCTGAATGGCTAAACTAAATAACACTTAGATGCACTCCTTGAAATCTCACAATGGAGTCCTGCTGATTTTATCACTGGGTCAGCCTGGTTATGGAGGGTATATAAAGATGTTGGTGAACAATACTTTCTCTAGATTGAGAAAAAATTTCCATGCTTAAGACCAGCTGGGAAAGGAGGTAAGGAAAGTAGGTTTTTTGGGGGTGGGGGAATGGGATGCAAGGAGCAGAACAACCCAGAACAAAGTTGGGAAAATCATAATTCCCAATTCCCAAGTGTCTCCAGGTTACTTCTCCGCAAAGATTTAAGTTGGAAAAGAGCAATAGAATTGGGATTTCTGTACAGGTTGGAAACCAAAGACTTTTAAAACAAAAGACTAACAGAATAACAGAATTAGAGGTGCTGCTCAGATCTCTAGAAATTGTGGGTGTTCCACCCCCTGGAGATTTTGAAGAAGAGATTGGACAGAATGATATTATTATTATTATTATTTTATTAAACTCGTATGCTGCCCTCTCTCCCTAAGGACTCAGGGCAGCAAACAATAAAAAACCCAATACAAATTACAATAAAAAGTCATTAAGCAAATACAAGCCTAATCAGAATTATAAAATTTAAAAATTAAAACAAAGAGTAAAAATCAACCCACACCCCCGAAGTCAGTCCAGACCAGCCTGTTGAAACAACCAGGTCCTCGGGTCCCGGTGGAAGGAGCGGAGATCGGGGGCCAAGCGAAGGTTCACGGGGAGTTGGTTCCACAGGGCGGGTGCTCCCACAGAGAAGGCCCTACTCCTGGGCACCACCAGTCGACAATGTCTAACCAATGGTACCCCAAGGAGGCCCTGCCTGTGGGAGCGTACCGGGCGATCGGAATGTGATGCTGGCAGGAGGCATTCCTGCAAGTACCCTGGACCCAAGCCATTTAGGGCTTTATAAGTTGTTACTAGCACCTTGAAATATGAGTAGCCCCCCCCCATTTATGAGCATAGTAGAATCCAATATTTCTGTTGCTAAACAAGACAGTCATTAAGGGAATTTTGAACCATTTTACAAGCGTCCTTTCCACCGTTGTTCAGTGAATCACGGCAGGTGTTAAGTTAGCGACACGGTTGTTAAATGAATCTGGCTTCCCCATTGGACTTGGCTGGTCCGGAGGTCTCAAAAGGGGATCGCCTGACCACGGGAACACTGCAACCGTCATAAATATGGGTCAGTTGCCAAGCGTCTGAATTTGGGTCATGTGACCACAGGGATGCTGCAACGGTCATAAGTGTGAAAAAGTCACTCTTTCGTAGAGTTATTTTTGTAAGTCATAAGTCCCTTTTTCCAGTGCCGTTATAACTTTGAATGGTCACTAAACAAACTCTTACCAGTCAAGGACTACCTGACTAGCTGCTCAACCAGGGATTGGACTAGAAAACCTTTGAGGTCCCTTCCAACTCTTATTATTCTGTATAAAAATGATCAAGGGCCTGGAGGCTGAAATGTATGAAGAACGATTGCAAGAACTGGGTATGTCTACGTTGTCCCCAATTCGGGTCGGAGCCTGGTTGCCGAAGCCAATGAGGGATGTCAGACATGAGGTTGCAGGTTTTTCTGATGGCTTTTTATTGGAGTATCCCAAGGGAAAGGGCTCCTGGCCAAAATGCCAAGCGCCAAGGACAAAGGATTAAGAAAGCTTTATACATTTTCACTAAAGGAGAAGGAAGAACAAGGCGGGATAATAAGAAATACCATCTAACTAATAAACATTTCAGTAATAATTCTACTGTTTGTTCTACTGGTCTCTCGCTATCCCTACTCCCAAGCCTTGGCTAAAGAAGGCCGCAGGAGTAGGGCTGGGATTCAGCCGGTTCGGAACAGTTCGGACAAACTGGATGTTGATTTATTAGTAGTTCCGATGGCCGGCTGGCCCCGCCCCACCCTGCCCTCCCCTCCCAAGAGTCCCCACGCAGCCTGTGTTGGATCCCAGGTAAGTGCAAGGGGCATGTGGAGCCTGAGGAAGTGAAAAACGGGCCTCTTAGAGGCTCGTGGAGGGTGAAAATGGGCCTATTTCTGGCCTCCAGAGAGCCTCCGGAGTCTGGAGAGTCTGTTTTTGCCCTCCCAGGGGCTCAAGGAAAGCCTCAGGAGCCCGGGGAGCAAAAGCACCCCCCCACACCATGGTGCAGGAGGCCGACTAGGCCACGGCCACCATGGCCACGCCCACCCATCAACCAGGCAGAAAACTGGTTGCTAACCCCTAACCCTAGGAGTTATTTAATAAACATTTTATTTTCTCGAGGCCATCTGTATTCCTAAACTTCTAGCTCAGGTCTGCAAGTTGCCTAACTCTTTGTTACTTTTATCAGCTTTTTTTTTTGCGGGGGCGCAGGGAGTTTAATTGGATTTTTATTTTTAAGTATACATCAGTATCAATACATGAACAGTGTGGCCTCTCTGGGTATAATTCATTTTGGTAGAAGTAGTAATAATAATATGAATGCTATTTGTTACATTAATCAAACTTATGTAATTCTAGTATTAATAGACATGTTTGTTTTAAAGTAGTTATTTAACATTTCAATGTTCCATTTTAATGCCAATGCCAATATTATTTAAGCATGCATAGTAATACCATCTTTCAACCTCTAATCTTTCCCTCTAGTTATTGCTTATATTCTATTATATAAAAATTATAGATGCTAATATTCCCCTCTATTTCTTACTTCTACCCCTATTCTAGCTTCTAGTCAGGCCACCATTACTAATCCTAGTGTTAATACTACCCAGGATTGGTAAAAAGCTTTACACATGTGTATTTCCTGTGAATAAGCATTCTCTTTGTTCTTTTTTTTTATAAAAGGTTTTATTATTTTCCAAAAAACAAACAAGACAAACAAACATACAATACATAAACCAATCTCAATTTCAAGTGCGTCAGTCGGTCCCAAGTCTCAGTGCCCTCTCCTCATCATGCATACTGTCTATTACAGAAAAAAAAACTATAATCGTTATTATTAATTCTCTATCATGTTATAATCTCTATATTGTATTTTCTTTCAACAATTCTATTTATCTCCATTGTTCCATATATCACCAAGCTTTTTTATCTAACCATTGGTAAAACATATTCCATATCTTATAAAACTGCTTTTCTTCTTGATCCCTAATTTCAAATGTTAATCTACTCATTTCGGCACAGTCCAAAATTTTCTTAATCACTTCCTCCTGCACAGGTATCTTGTCATTTCTCCAATTTTTAGCAAATACAATTCTAGCAGCTGTCAGTATATTAACAATCAAATATTTCAGTTCTTTGCTAAGTGTCTCTGGTACAATTCCCAACAGGAATATCTCGGGTTTCAAGTCTATATGTTGTTGTGTCATTTTTTCCAACCACATGTGGATTTTAGTCCAGTATCTTTTAGCATCAGCGCAAGTCCACCACATGTGGTAGTAGGAGCCAGGTATCTGATGACATTTCCAACACTTATCCGATTTGTCCTTAAACATTCTTGCAATCCTTCTCGGGGATAGGTGCCACCTGTAAAACATCTTATACAAATTTTCTTTATATGCAGTTGACATTGTCATTTTATAATTCGGATCCCATAGTATTTGCCATCTCTCTAAATCTATCCCATAACCGAAATTTTCCCCCAAGCAATCATTGTTTCCTTAACCTGCTCCTCTTCCATTCTAACTTCTAATAAATGACCATAGAGTTTTTTAATCACTTTTTCATTCGTACCCATCAAAATTTTATCTAATTCAGTTTGCTTTTTATAAATACCTTCAGTCCTAACATATCTAGATTATCATCATATCTAGATTGTATTTGCAAATATGAAAACCAATTCATTTTTATTCCTTGTTCTTGTAATGTTTGCATCGCTTTGAGTTCACCCTTTTCATTTAAAATCTCTCCATATCTAATTGTTTGTTCCTTCTTGTATATTATTGGATATGAAAAAGCTTCAATAGTAGATACCCATAATGGAATTTGTATATAATGTTGTTCTCTAGTTTTTTCCCAATTTAAAAATAAAGCTTCTCGAACATAGCGTCTTCTAAAATATCCTTGTTTTTTAGTTCCCTTATACCATAAGAAAGCATGCCATCCTAGTAATAAATCATGACCCTCTAGAGTTAACAATCTATTATTTCTCAATGTTATCCATTCTTTCACCCACATCAAACTTGCAGCTTGGTAATACAATTCCCAATTAGGTAGTGCAAATCCCCCTCTTGACCTTGCATCTTGTAATAGCTTAAATTTAATTCTTGGCTTTTTGCCCTGCCATATAAATTTTGAAGTGATTTTATTTAAATCCTCAAAGTATTCTTTCCCAAGTCTAATTGGGATTGTCTGAAATAAATATAAGATTCTAGGTAATACATTCATCTTAACTGTCGACATTCTGCCAATAAGGGATAATTGTATATTTTCCCATCTTTCAAGATCTGTCGCTATCTGCTGTTTGAGTTTTATATAATTATCTTCTTTCAATGTACAGCATCTTGACGTCATATATATTCCCAAATATTTAACTTTATTTGCAATCTGTATCTCTAATAAATCTTCTAAATCTTTCTTACATTTTGCTAACATATTCTTTGTTAGGATCTTTGTTTTGTCTTTATTAATTTTTAGACCTGCCACCATTCTCTTTGTTCTTGTCGGGCAGACTCCACAATTATGGGCATCCTGATTTACTTTCAAGTGTGTGTCATGACCTGGCTTGATTTTAGCAGATAGCCAGTGGTGGAATTCAAAATATTTTACTACTGGTTCTGTGGGCACACACTTTGTGCATGCATGCATGCTTTGCATGTGCACCAGTGGTGAAATGCTACCGGTTCGGACCGGTTTGCCTGAACCAGTAGCAAAGCTCCAACGATCAGCTGAGGGGAGAAAGAAGAGAATAGTGCAGGATCCGCCCTCTCACCAGCCCCTGTGCTCTTCTCTTCTTTATCCTCTCAGCTGAACCTCAGCTGGTGTTTGGAAAGCTGCACACATGCATGACGTGCATGCCTGCACACATGCGTGCAAAGTGCGCGATCGCCGAACCGGTAGGGAAACTGGTAGAATCCCACTACTGGCACATGTTCTAAAATGGGCAATTTTCAGCATGAAAACTTGGTGGTGCAGGCTGTTAAATGCCTAGCACTTAGTTCCAGCTGCCTGCAATTATTGCAGGCTCGAATCCCACCAGGCTCGAGGTTGACTCAGCCTTCCATCCTCTCTGGGTAGGTAAAGTGAGGACCCAAGATTGTTGGGGGCAATAAGCTGACTTCGTAAAAAACACCGCTTAGTAATAAGCAGGCATATACAATGGAATGGAGGCTATTGCTGAGCGCATTGGGTTGTATTCCAAAAATTGTAAGCCACCCTGAGTCTCCGGAGAAGGGCGGCATATAAATATGAATTAAAAAAAAAACTTACCTTATCGTCAGCGCTGGTGAGTAAAACAGCTGAGGCATGACAATCCGTTCTGCCATGCCTATCAGCTGAGCAACAAACAAAGGAAATTTAGTTTAGTTTAGTTTATTGTCATTGCACCATGTACAATGAAATCAAACACCATCTTCAGTGCACGTCATGACCATGAAAATAAACACAAACACACATCCTTCACCTTCCACACATTGAACCGAAAACCCCCGACACCGCACCAACACTGCACTATACAGCAGAATTCAAAAGAGTTACTGCCCTGGGATAGAAGCTGTTTTTCAGCCTTTTTGTCCTTGTTTTTATTATTATCCTGTACTGTCTGCCAGGTGGTAATAGTTCAAAAAAAAGGTTGCCCAGGATGAG
>SOZL01001254.1:0-17375 GCA_009733165.1 Naja naja
TCTTATCCGACGATATTGACCAAACTCTCAGCCCTGCCCCGCACGGGTCCGTCCCCTCCTAACGAAGGAGAGAACGGGTTTACCTGAAACAGGGCGGTCTG
This sequence comes from Naja naja, assembly GCA_009733165.1. Lineage (NCBI taxonomy): Eukaryota > Metazoa > Chordata > Lepidosauria > Squamata > Elapidae > Naja > Naja naja. Next base: position 102 of record SOZL01001254.1, read on the forward strand.
GGCAGTTATCTGCACGCTATGAGGGCGGAGAGATAAGATCTTCTCGCCGCCCTCATAGCTAACCAGGTAAGTCCTAATATAGGCTCTTAGCTGGGCTTGATCGACTGGGAGCGGTGGACCTCCACCTGCTCTCTAAGCCCCCTCCGACGGCGTTTCATCTCCCGGACTCCTATGAATACCAGGAGCCATCCGGGATCCACGACGTGTGAGGTCCATGGGGACAACCCCTGTCGAGAGCCTCTGATGCGCCTGCTGCCAAGCCTGCCAGGTCCTCGACAGAGCTGTGGGCAAGGGAAGAGGGAAGAGACCCCAGCTCCGTCGAGAACCGCTCCGGGTCCATAAGGTGCCTGGGGCGGAACCATCTAAGCGGCTCCTCATCCCAGCAGTGGGGGGCAGCCTGTTGGAAGACCAGCCGTAGAGGTAGTGATCAGACCATGGAACGGGCGCAGCCGTAAAAGTGGCCTGCCCTCTGTCACTACCCCACTGTTCAGAGACAAAAATTAGGTCAAAAGTGTTCCCCCCCTCATGGGTCGGGCCCTGAATTAATTGGGTCAGGCCCATGGCCTCCATAGAAGCCATGAATTCCTGGCCAAACCCGACGCACCCCCAGGGAGGGCAGATTGAAGTCCCCCAGGACTATAAGACCCGGGAACTCCACCGCCACCCCCGAGAGGACGTCGAGAAGCCCAGGCAGGGCCACTGTCACACAGCTGGGTGAAAGGTATGAGAGCAGCAAGCCCACCCGACCATTGGGCCCCCACCTCAAGAGGAGTGTCTCACCCCCGCCTATCTCTGGAACAGTGATCTCCCTTGGAAACAGGGTCTCCTGAATAACCACGGCCACCCCGCCACCCTACCCTGGGCCCGAGGCCGTGCAAACCTGAAAACCTGGAGGGCACAAATCTACCAGAGGGACACCGCCCTCTGGGCCCAACCAGGTCTCGGTGATGCAGGCCAGGTTTTTTCTGCAGTCCTAATTATCCTCTGAAGTCTGTGTCTGTCCTGTTGGGTTGCAGTGCCAAACCAGTTATAGAGGTGCAGATGATAGACTCAATAATTCCTCTGTAGAACTGTATCAGCAGCTCCTTGGGCAGTTTGAGCTTTCTGAGTTTTGCAGAAAGAACATTCTTTGTTGTGCTTTTTTGATGATGTTTTTGATGTTAGGTGTCCATTTTAGGTTATGTGATATGATAGAACCTAGAAATTTGAAGGTCTCTACTGTTGTTGTTTTTTTTAATTACATTATATGCCGCCCTTCTCCGAGAACTCAGGGCTTACAATTTTGAGCACAACCCAATGCACTCAGCAATAGCCTTCATTCCATTGTATATGCCTGCTTATTACTAAGCGCTTTTTACAAGTCAGTTTAGTGCCCCAACAAAATCTTGGGTCCTCAATTTACCTACCCCTCGATAGGATGGAAGGCTGAGTCAAAACTTGAGCCTGGTGGATTCGAGCCTACAGTCTTGTAGACAGCTGGATCTTAAGAGCAGGCATTTAACAGCCTGAGCCACCAAGGACTCACTGTTGATACTGTGTTGTCTAGTAGTGTAAGAGGTGGTAGTATGGGAGGATTTCTTCTAAAGTCTACCACCATTTCTACGGTTTTGAGTGTGTTCAGTTCCAGATTGTTCCGGTTACACCACGAGGCAAGTTGTATAACCTCCTGTCTGTATGCGGATTCGTCGTTGTCTCGAATGAGACCAATAACTGTTGTGTCATCAGCAAACTTCAGTATTTTAACAGATGGACCGTTTGAGATGCAGTCATTGGTATATAGGGAGAAGTGGAGAAAGCACACAGCCTTGGTGGGGCCTCTGTGCTAATTGTACAGGTATCAGATGTGATTCTGCCTAGCTTCACCTGCTGTTTCCTGTCTGTTAGTAAGCTTATGATCCACTTACAAGTGTGTTCAGGTACCGCTAGTTGGTTTAATTTACTTAGAAGAATGTCTGGAATGATGGTATTGAATGATGAACTCAAGTCTACAAAGAGGACCCTTGTGTAGGTATTTGGAGATTCAAGGTGTTGTAGGATGTAATGCAGAGCCATATTAACAGCATCATCTGTCGATCTATTTGCTCAGTATGCAAACTGCATGGGATCTAACAGTGGATCCGTGATGGTTTTCAGATGGGACAGCACAAGCCTTTCAAAGATTTTCATAACTACAGATGTTAGAGCAACTGGTCTGTAGTCATTCAGTTCCTTGATGGAGGGCTTCTTTGGTACTGGGATGATAGTAGAGAGTTTGAAGCAGGAAGGAACATAGCACATCTCTAGTGATCTATTGAAGATTCAGGTGAAGATGGAGGCCAATTGGTCAGCAGAGACTTTTAAGCAAGAAGGAGTTATCTTGTCTGACCCTGGTGCTTTTCCTGGCTTTTGTCTGTGAAATAGATCTTGCACTTCTTTTTCTGTGATCACCAGGGGTTGTGAACCCAAAGGGTTGGGCCCAATTGTAGGAGGCTTGGCTGTTGCTGATCGCCTTGTGACGAGATTCCATGCAGAAAACCCAACCAAACCTGGGGGGGTTTTCACAACCCTAAGTTCTATACCTGTAATAAATTTGTTTTCTTCTTGTGTTGTACAGGTCACCTTCAGGAAGTGAGGGGAGCTGAATGTCAACTAAAAAGATACTCCTTTGATCTTTTTAGCTGCCAGAAAAAGGGAGTGGGGGAAAACAAGGCATTCTTGAAATGCCTAGATAATCAACTCAGCAGCCCAAAGTGTTGGAGCATAAGAAGGTTATTGGAGAGCATGATGATGATGATCAGTCTTGGAGACTGATGTGTCCTATTGGAGAAGTCACATCCAGGGGATGGGAGAAAGACCAGGGTCAAGGGGGAAATGTATGATGTGATTTAGTACCGGCTGCACCCAGCCACATGCCAACATGGCAATTTCTAATAAACCAATTGACTTTTTCTGAGATGCAGCTAGAGACTTTTGCTTTGAATGAGGGGGATTTGTTGGAGCCCCGACAGCATGAGTGCTTTTTCACTTTTATATATATATATATATAGATTGTTCACTAGTACTCCAAGATCCCTCTCACTACTATTGAGCCAGGTACCACCTATATTATACCTGTGCATTTGGTTTTTCTTGCCTGAATGTAGAACCTTACTTTTTTCACTACTGAATTTCATTTTGTTAGATAGCGCCCAATGTTCAAATTACATCAAAAACCAGGACACAAGGATTATTAGTTGGCATTTGAAACGAGGAATTGACCTGTAGCAAAGCCGTATATGACCATATAATGGCAGCCATTTATCAATGGCTGTGTATAGATCTTTGTACAGATTTTGCATTGATTTTGTATTGCAGGCTTCTAAAGGTCAGTTGCTAGAAACACTTTGCTCAACTGTGATGAGACACTTATGGCCCTTCCTGGACAGGAGGACCACTTACAGAAATTCAAGCTTTCATCACTCCTCATCTGAACTATTGTAATCTGCTCTATATGTGGCTGCTACTCAGAAACTTCAGCTGTCTAGAGTACAACATGGTTATTAGCTGCTGCTTATTGTGAAAACTACATGACAATACTGACAGTTAGAATCTTACCTATTTAATCCTGACAGAACATTTAATCAGTGGAACAACTTGCCTCCAGAAATTGTGGGTGCTCCAACACTGGAGGTTTTTAAGAAGAGATTGGACAAGCATTTGTCTCAAATGATATAGGGTCTGAGCAGGGGGTTGGACTAGAAGACCTCCAAGGTCCCGTCCAACTCTGTTATTCTGTTACCTTATGCCTATACTCTGGGCAATGCACTGTCTTCCTATTAGCATCAGGGTACAAGTAAACATTCTGGTCATCACTTATAAAACCCTATTTTAGTACTGAGATATCTGCAGATCACCTTTTCTAACTTGAATCTGTCTACTCAATTGAACATCCTGAGAAAAAATTATTATTTCACACACACAGAGAGACACCCGCCCCCTCCTTTTGCAAGGTATGGGGAGGGAAGGCTCATAGGGTTTGCTTTTCAGTAATAATCCCTATTTTGTGGAACCTGCTTCCTCTAGAAATCAGAATTTGCTTTGGTCTTCTGAAAGCTTTAGAAATTTTACAAATGAAGGCAAAATTTATTTAGAAATTTTATTTTAGAAGACTTCTGCCAAGTCTTATGCTTCTCACTTAATTGAGGGGGGGCTTTATAATTTTCAGGGTTTTTTTATTTTACTTGTTATGATTTGATGAATACTTTAAAAAAAAATCTGTTCCACTTTGAACCAAAGCTTCATGTCCAGACATATGATTTTTTGCAGGAAATTTTTTTTTTTTTTAATTACATTTATATGCCGCCCTTCTCCGAAGACTCAGGGCGGCTTACAATTTTTGGAGCACAACCCAATGCGCTCAGCAATAGCCTTCATTCCATTGTATATGCCTACTTATTACTAAGCGGCATTTTTACAAGGTCAGCTAATTGCCCCCAACAATCTTGGGTCCTCAATTTACCTACCCCGAGAGGATGGAAGGCTGAGTCAACCTTGAGCCTGGTGGGATTCGAGCCTACAGTAATTGTAGACAGCTGGATCTTAAGAGCAGGCCTTTAACAGCCTGAGCCACCAAAGATAGTAATTGATATTACTATCATTTGCATTCTTAAAACTCAAAAGCATGTCAGACAAGCTGTTTCTTCCAGGTGGAATTAGAACATTTTTTTTAATTAATTGCTTCATTGGTACTTATTGTTTTAGCAAAAATTGTGAAGACCAGATCAGCACTGTTGCAGCATCCCGGGAGTCACATAATTGCCATTTGTGACTTCCCCTATCAGCTTCCAACAAGCAAAGTCAATGAGAGAAGCTGGATTTGCTTAACAACCTTGTGATTCACTTAACAATCACAGTGATTTGCTTAACCACCATTTATCTGACTGAATAGATAAATTACCCTAATTCAATTGGCATTTAAACGTGATAGTAAGAAAGGGGTTAGATCAATGGTGGGATTCAATTTTTTTTACTACTGGTTCTGTGGGAGTGGCTTGGTGTGCGTGGCAGGGGAAGGATACTGTAAAATCTCCAGTCAGAGGTGGTAGTTGCCGGTTCTCCAAACTACTCAAAATTTCCACTGCCGGTTCTCCATAACTGGTCAAAACCTGCTGAATACCACCTCTGGGTTACATAACTAACATGCTGCCCCAAAGCTCAGGTTCTTATTCAGAAATTAAAGACTTACATTCCTGCTAAAAGAGTCAGCAAAACTTCAAAACAGAGATTTTCTTGAGGATGTGGGCTGCTTGCATTTGGATTTTATCTGCTTCCCTATGAGAGTTTGCACCTGCTTCAACCTGAAATGAATGTTCTGATTAGAAATTTGAATTTTATTCCAACTATTCTGGAAGGCACCAAATTGGGAAAGGTTGTTCTAAAGATAAATTGCTAATTAACATGATCCGATTAAGTGAATTAAGGTTGACTACATCTACAAAGGCCAACAGCACCCCCTTCTGGCCAAAGTAGGGCTCCATGAGCGGGAATCATTTTTACTACATACAGTCTTACTTCAACAAGTTTAAAAACATTCCCTGTTCCAGATTTTCCATGCTGTCATCTTGGTGTCAACTCATAAAATATTTCTATGGTCTTTAGAGTTGACAACAGAAAGAGGAGCAGTGCCAGCTTACAAACCGAAAGTGCATTCCATAAAGGTTTTCAAAGATAGTAACTAGGTGACTGAAGTTTCTGCCGCACAAAATTCTAACTGGAGAGCATGATTGATGACTCTTGGCTATGGATGTGTCCCATTGGAGAATATGAATTACGATACACCCGGGGGGGGGGGAACCAGGGTCAAGGGTGAAATGAATTATGTGTCTCAGAGTTGGCTACATCCAGGCAGTGCCGGATTTTTTAACTCCCAATAAATCCTTTTGAAGTTTTGGAAGTTTGGCTCGAGACTCATGATTTACAGGTGAAACTCGAAAAATTAGAATATCGTGCAAAAGTTCATTTATTTCAGTAATGAATCTTAAAAGGTGAAACTAATATATGAGATAGACTCATTACATGCAAAGCAAAATAGTTCAAGCCGTGATTTGACATAATTGTGATGATTATGGCTTACAGCTCATGAAAACCCCAAATCCACAATCTCAGAAAATTAAAATATTGTGAAAAGGTGCAATATTCTAGGCTCAAAGTCTCCCACTCTAATCAGCTAATTAAGCCATAACACCTGCAAAGGGTTCCTGAGCCTTTAAATGGTCTCTCAGTCTGGTTCAGTAGGAATCACAATCATGGGAAAGACTGCTGACCTGACAGTTGTGCAGAAAACCATCACTGACACCCTCCATAAGGAGGGAAAGCCTCAAAAGGTAATTGCAAAAGAAGTTGGATGCTCCCAAAGTGCTGTATCAAAGCACATTAATAGAAAGTTATGTGGAAGGGAAAAGTGTGGAAGAAAAAGGTGCACAAGCAGCAGGATGACCGCAACCTGGAGAGGATTGTCAGGAAAAGGCCATTCAAAAGTGTTGGGGACTTTCACAAGGAGTGGACTGAGGCTGGAATCAGTGCATCAAGAGCCACCACACACAGACGGATCCTGGACATGGGCTTCAAATGTCATCAGAAGTGTCTTACCTGGGCTAAAGAAAAACAGACCTGGTCTGTTGCTCAGTGGTCCAAAGTCCTCTTTTCTGATGAGAGCAACTTTTGCATCTCATTTGGAAACCAAGGACCCAGAGTCTGGAGGAAGAATGGAGAGGCACACACTGCAAGATGCTTGAAGTCCAGGGTGAAGTTTCCACAGTCTGTGTTGATTTGGGGAGCCATGTCATCTGCTGGTGTGCTTCATTAAGTCCAGGGTCAACGCAACTGTCTACCAGGAGATTTTGGAGCACTTCATGCTTCCTTCCGCAGATGAACTTTATGGGGATGCTGACTTCATTTTCCAGCAGGACTTGGCACCTGCCCACACTGCCAAAAGCACCAAAACCTCATTCAATGACTGTGGGATTACTGTGCTTGATTGGCCAGCAAACTCGCCTGACCTGAACCCCATAGAGAATCTATGGGGCATTGCCAAGAGAAACATGAGAGACATGAGACCAAACAATGCAGAAGAGCTGAAGGCCGCCATTGAAGCATCCTGGTCTTCCATAACACCTCAGCAGTGCCACAGGCTGATAGTTTCCATGCCACGCCACATTGAGGCAGTAATTGCTGCAAAAAGGGCCCAAACCAAGTACTGAGTACATATGCATTCTTATACTTTTCAGAGGTCCAATATTGTTCTATGTACAATCCTTGTTTTATTGATTGCATGTCATATTCTAATTTTCTGAGATTGTGGATTTGGGGCTTTCATGAGCTGTAAGCCATAACCATCACAATTATGTCAAATCACGGCTTGAACTATCTTGTTTTGCATGTAATGAGTCTATCTCATATATTAGTTTCACCTTTTAAGTTGCATTACTGAAATAAATGAACTTTTGCACGATATTCTAATTTTTCAAGTTTCACCTGTATAGTAAGGGAGTTTTAAAAGAATGCTTCTTACACGTATCGGTAGTCTGGAGGAAATAACAATAGTATTTGCACATCACATTGTGCCAGAATTTGTTGTATAAACTACAGCTGACTGGGTTCATGCTTTGCCCTCAGAGTGTACATCATCCTAGAGTTAAGATGTGTTCTAGTTATTGCAGAGGAACAACCATACTTTCCTTGGCAAGTGGTTTACTTGTTTCTGGAATTTTGTTTTTAAGGCTGTGCAATGCTTCAAGGTCAGAAATGAAATAACTTCATGCTTTGGAGTACTCAAAAGCACCTTTGTAGATTTGAACCTTCCCAGTTTAACTTAAAGCAAGGTTTCCCAACCTTGGAAACTTTAAGACTGCTGGGCTGATTGGGGAACTCTGGGAGTTGAAGTCCATGCATCTTAAAATTGCCAAGGTTGGGAAACACTGGCTCACAGCCTTGGTATTCATTCTCAAGTCTAGTGCAACCCCACTGAGGTATTCACCAGATTTAGATGGTCTTAAGTTTGATGGGTTCTTTCTTCCAACTCTGTGTTTCAGCTCTTTTCATAGATATTCTATTGGATTCAGATCAGGACTCATAACAGGCCACTTCAGAAGAATCTAATGTTTGTAAAAGGAGAAAGATTTATATGATCTGAAGAGAAACCAGAGTAGATGGAGCTGATGCCGTGGCGATAAGGTGGTGGTTTAGCACAGTTGAATTCTTTCTGCCTGGAGGCCCCTAGAAGCAACAAAGGTAGAAGGAACACTCCGTGGATCGTGAGGAGGAAAGCAACCCCTCACAGGTTTGGAGGAAGCCCTTAAACCAGCAGAAGACAGCCATTATAGCCAGAACAAGATGGTGTCAGGATTCCGGCAGTTACTCCATGAGCCTCGAGCCACACTCCCACAACTGGAAAGGATTTATTAGAAGTTAACATGCTGGAATTAGCCCGGGTGTAGCCGACTCTGAGATACGTAATTCATTGTCACCCTTGATCCTGCTTTTCCCCCCCACCCATTTGGGTGTATCATCCAACAAAACACAGCCATAGCCAAGAGTCATCAATCATGCTCTCCAACTAGATTTTTGCGGCAGAAGCTTCAGTCATATAATCAGTCTTTGAAGAAAATATGAATGGAATGTATTTTTCATTCCACACTGCTGCCTGCTCTTTGAAACTCCCCCACTTCTGTCTGTTGACAACTATAAAATGTGTATACAAAATGTTTTATGAGTTGACATTCGGCTCCCCTCACTTCTTGAAGGTGACTTGTACAACACACACAAAAAACAAATTGATTGCAGATATGGAAGCTTATGCTCACAACCCCCTCCAGGCTTGGTTGGATTTTCTGCATGGAACCCTTGCTACAAGGCAATTGGCTTGGATGTTCCTATTCTTTACCCATCTGATAACTTGATTCCACTTGATTAAATATTGGAGTTGTCTTCTGTGCTACCTCAAATTGAGGATTCGCTGCACCTCATAATGGGTTTAGCCTCCTATGACCACGGGATCTGGGGCCTCACGAGGTAGGGGCTTCAGTGTGGATCCGACCATGGTTTTTAATAGGCTACTATGGAATACTGGGTGTATTTTCCCTAACAATTTGGGCAACTTCAATTGCACCATGACTGGGTTGATGAATCGACTACTGCAACGCTCTCTACATGAGGCTACCCTTGCGGATTACCTGGAGGTTGCAGCTAGTGCAGAATCTGCGGCAGCTGTGATGGGGGTGTCCTGATACTCCCATGTTACACCCCTCTTGCGCAACTTGCATTGGTTGCCGGTTGCCTTCCGGGTTTCCTTCAAGGTGTTAGTAACAACTTACAAAGCCCTAAATGGCTTGGGTCCAGGGTACTTGTGGGAACGCCTCCTGCCAGCATCACATTCTGATCGCCCCGTGCGCTCCCACAGGAGGAGCCTCCTGGGAATACCGTCGGTTAGGCATTGTCGGCTGGCAGTCCCCAGGGCTAGGGCCTTTTCTGTGGGAGTGCCCACCCTATGGAATCAGCTCCCATGAGGATCTTCGTTTGGCCCCTGATCTCTGCTCCTTTCGTCAAGACCTGAAGACTTGGCTGTTTCAGCAGGCGGCCTGGATTGACCCGGGGTGGGTTGTTTTAATTGCATTGTTTTAATTACTGTAATTTTAAATTGTTTTAATTTAACTTTTAGTTATTTATAGACTTGTACCGGTTTAATATTTTTTATTGTAATTGTATTCTCTTTTTATATGTTTGCCGCCCTGAGTCCTTAGGGAGAAGGGTGGCATACAAGTCTAAATAAATTAATAATAATAATAATAATAATAATAATAATAATAATGATCTTTACTATGGGGAATGGTCCCATGAACTTTGGCCCCAATTTCTTGCTAGGGAGTCTTAACCTCAGATATTTGGTGGAGAGATAGACCTTCTCCCCTGACTGGAATGGTCGTTGCGGGGCTTGGTGTTTGTCTGCCTATCTCTTATAGCTCTGTGCCACTTTTGCCAGTGCTTTTTTGACATTCTCCCAAGTTGCTTTCAGTGTTGACATCCAATCGTTCAGGCTGACTGAGGAGGGGGGTCCGTTGGATACTCAGGCATTGGGGCAGTCCATGCACTGTGGGGTTAGTCACTGCAGCATTATTGTACGCGACCTCCGTGAAAGGCAGGAGGTCCGCCCAAGTGGAATGCTGATAATTCACGTAGCAGCTCAGATACTGCTCTATCATAACGTTCAAGCTTTCTGCCCCCCACCATTGGTGCTTGGATGAAAGGCCGAGCTAAGACCCTGGGATGACCCAATAGACCACAGGCACTCCCTCCAAAATTTGGCCGTGAATTGGACCCCTCTGTCTGAGATAATTCTCTGTGGTACTCCATGCAGGCGGTAAATGTGCTTCAGGAACAGCTTGGCTAACTGGTGGGCTGAGGGTAGTCCGCTGCAAGGTATGAAATGCACCTGTTTGGAAAATAAGTCTATTACAGTCCAGATCACCGTGTTTCCCCCACTTTTCGGCAACTCCACTATGAAGTCCATTGCAATCTCCTCCTCTCATGGCCTCGTCAGCTCCACTACCGTTTGTAGTAGTCCAGGAGGTTTTCCTGGTCATTTTTTCATTGCGGCACAGATGGTGCAACTTTTCACATAACTGTCCACGTCTTTCTTTATGCCAGGCCACCAGAACTGCCTCCAAGCTAAGTGTATAGTCTTTAAGAACCCAAAGTGGCCTGCCGGTTTGGTGTTCCTCTCTGAAGAACTGTGTAGGGATTCTGGGACGTAGAGTTTTGTCCCCTTCCATGCCAGGTTATCTCTTTTTGTCAAGGTGTGTTGATTGTCCTGGAATCAGGGGTCTGCTAGCAGTTTTGTTTTGAGTTTCGTAGTCAGGTCATCTGTGGGTTGGTCTTGCTGATCACGGTGTTATCGTCTGGTGGTTACTTGGTCAGCTATTTGGGTAGGTGGGATGATGGCATTTACGACCTCCTCCCCTTCACATTTGTACTGGGGCATGCAGGAGAGGGTATCAGCCAGAAAGTTCCTCCCCCCTGGGTTGTGTTTTAGCACAAAGTTGAATTGGTTGAAGTATTGAGCCCATCGGAGTTGTTTGGGTGATAGTTTTCTTTTTTTTAAACTTTTTAAACTAGTATTCTACAACTTTAAGTGACACAACTATATATAGTTCATACATGTAATACGTGGGCCTCCTGATTCTTTTTTTGGGGGGGGGGTGATAGTTTTCATGGGGTCCTGAGGCCTTCCAAGTTTTTATGGTCGGTCCAGACTTTGAATGGTCTCTGACCCCCTTCCAGCAGGTGACGCCAGGTTTGCAGTGCCCATCTCACTGCGAAAGCCTCTTTTTCCCATGCAGCCCATAGTCTTTCTGTGTCCATGAACTTGCGGGAGGTGTAGGCGCAGGGCTGTAGGCTTCCTTGGTTGCTTCTTTGGAGTAACACTGGTCCCACTGCCACGTCACTGGAGTCTGCTTGAATATTGAAGTTTTGTTCAGGGTCAGGATGCTTCAGTACTGGTTCTTTTGCAAATAGTTCTTTCAGTGTTTCAAATGCTTTTGGGCAGGTTAGCTCCCACTGTAGGGGTTGTCCCGGGCGGGGTTTCATTCCTGGACTCCCTGTCTTTAGGAGGTCCGTCATGGGTTTGGCAATCCTCATGAAAGAGGGGATGAATTGTTGGTAGAAGTTTGCGAACCCCAAGAAGCTTTGTAGCTGTCTACAAAGGGCCCCCTGTAGTCTGAAAGGCATGACCTTGAATTGGAAATTCCCTAGGGGGCAGTTGAACACCGTTTTCCATTCATCTCCCTCCCTGATGCAGACTCAATAGTATGCTTCTCTGAGATCTAATTTGGTAAAGACCTTTCCTTTGGCCAGGTGGGATAGCATGTCCTTCATGAGCGGGAGGAGGTATAGATTATTTACGCACTGTCCATTGATCGCTCTAAACTCCACGCAAAATCTCATAGTTCCATCTTTTTTTTCTTTGAACAGGACTGGGGCTGCAACCCATGGTTTGGCTGGCTCGATGAACCCTCTTGCTACATTTTTGTCTATATATTTGTGCATTTCTTGCATTTCCTGGGGCGTCATGGCGTACATTTTGGGTTTTGGTAGTTTGCCCATGAATGATTTCTATGGGCAGTCTGTCTCATAGTGAGGTTGGGAGGAACATGGGCCAGTCCTGCTGAGGGAAGGCTCAGATAAGAGCTCTGCATCAGAGGCAGAGATGGGGCCAGTGGGCAGTCTCAGTATCAGTTGCTCGGACGGACAGCAAGGCGGTTCCCAGCCTGTGCATCAGGAGCCAAAGAAACAATTATGAACTAAGGGTCGACGTGGGAGTAAACCCAGGTGGACAGAAGCCCCTCCCATAGGTATTAAAAGAGGAGCAAAAGGGGAGGCGGCTTTTGCAGGAAACAATTCATTGCAGCAGTGTGAAGATCTGTCTGTGCATCTCAGAGACTCTGTGCCGAGTTCTTCCTTGTCAGCACTGCGTTTGAAAATATTTACTTGGCAGCTCTCCAAGCTAGATAAGGTCTGTGCTCCTAATTACACCCTTGAAAGACTGTTTGCCAGGCCTTTGGCTGAATGTGAATGCAAGAAAATCACCTTTGTTTAATAAAAGGGGTTTTGCCGGGACAAAGAGTCTGCTTAGTGCTTTTTGGGGAAGCCTAGGTCAGAACAATATATTCCAAACAAACTGCAAAAGTTATGGTTAATGGGGACATGACAGAGAACTTTAACATAAGGAAAGGCACAAGACAAGGATGTCCTCTGTCCCCTTTACTATTTATATTAACATTGGAAGTATTAAACAGAAATATCAGACAAGACCCAGAAATAAAAGGAATGGAAATAAAAACAGAAAAATACAAATTACAGGCATTCGCAGATGACCTGGTATTCATCCTAGAAAAGGGGTGTCAAACTCAAGGCCTGGGGGCCAGATCCAGCTTGAGGAGTGCTTAGATCTGGCCCATGCGGCTGCCCTGGAAACAACGAAGAACCGACCCACAGTGCCTCTACCAGCAAAAACTGAGCTCGAGCGGACCACATGTGGCCCGCCCAGGCTTCATTTTCGGCCGCAACTGCCTCCTGCAGCCCTCTGCCAACAAAAATGGAGCTCGGGGAGGCTGCACACAGTCCTTCTGGGCTCCGATTTCAGCCACGACAGTCTCCTGCAGCCCTCTGCCAGTGAAAACAGAGCCCAGGCTGGCCATGCATGGCCTCACTGAGCTCCATATTCACTGGCAGAGGGGTCACAACCAAATGGAGTCTTTTTTTTTTTTTTTATAAAAAGTTTTATTTTTCCAAAACACAAACATAACAAACAAACATACACACATAAATCCATATCAATTTCAAGTATGCCGATTAGGTCAAAACACAGTGCCTACCCTCTTATTATTCATACTCAATATTACAAAAAGGAAAAGCTATAATCTTTACATAATCCCTGTCATATTATAAATCTCTATATTATTTCAACAGTTCTATCTATCTTTATATTCCCAAAAATACATTACCAAACTTTTTGTCTAACCATTGATAAAACATATTCCATATCTTATAAAACTGCTTTTCTTCTTGATCCTAATTTCAAATGTTATATCACTGCACAATCCAAAATCTTCTTAATCACTTCCTCCCTGTGAGGTGTCTTATCATTTCTCCAGTTTTTAGCAAATACAATTCTAGCTGCTGTCAGTACATTAACAATCAGATATTTCAAATCTTTTGTTAAATGTCTCTGGGACAATTTCAACAGGAATATCTCAGGTTTCAAGTCTATATGTTGTTGTATCATTTTTCCAGCCATGTGGATTTTAGTCCAGTATCTTTTAGCATCAACGCAGTCCACCACATGTGTAGTAGGAGCCAGGTATCTGGTGACATTTCTTTCACTTATCCGACTTATCCTTGAACATTCTTGCAATCCTTCTTTGGGGATAGGTGCCACCTGTAAAACATCTTATACAAATTTTCTTTATACAGTTGACATTGTCATTTTATAATTCTGATCCCACAGTGTTTGCCATCTCTAAATCTATCCCATAACCAAAATTTTTTCCCCAAGCAATCATTGTTTCCTTTAACCTTGCCTCTTCCATTCTAACTTCTAATAAATAACCTAAAGTTTTTAATCATTTTTTCGTTCGTGCCCATCAAAATTGCATTCTAATTCAGTTTGTTTTTATAAATCCTTCATTCTTAACATCCCTAATCATATCTAGATTGTACTTTGAAATATGAAAACCAATTCATTTTTATATACCTTGTTCTTGTAGTGTTTGCATCGATTTGAGTTCACCCTTTTCATTTAAAATCTCTTCATATCTAACTGTTTGTTCCTTCTATATTATTGCATATGAAAAAGCTTCAATAGTAGATACCCATAATGGAATTTGTATATAATGTTGTTTTCTGGTTTTCCCAATTTAAAAACAAAGCTTCTCGAACATAGTGTCTTCTAAAATATCCTTGTTTTTAGTTCCCTTATACCATAAGAAAGCATGCCATCCTAGTAATAGATCATGACCCTCTAAAGTTAACAATATTTGTTTCTCAATGTTATCCATTCTTTCACCCACATCAGGCTTGCAGCTTGATAATACAATTCCCAATTTGGTAGTGCGAATCCCCTCTTGACCTTGCATCTTGTAATAGCTTAAATTTGATTCTTGGCTTTTGCCCTGCCATATGAATTTTGATGTGATTTTATTTAAATCTTCAAAGTATTCTCCCAAGTCTAATTGGAATTGTCTGAAATAAATATAAGATTCTGGGTAAAACATTCATCTTAACTGTGATATTCTGCCAATAAGAGATAATTGCATATTTTCCCATCTTTTAAGATCTGTCTTATCTGCTGTTTGAGTTTTATATAATTATCTTCTTTCAATGTACTGCATCTTGATGTTATATTTATTCCCAAGTATTTAACTTTATTTGCAATCTGGATCTCTAATAAATCTTCTAAATCTTTCTTGCTTTTTGCTAACATATTCTTTGTTAGGATCTTTGTTTTATCTTTATTAATTTTTAAACCTGCCACCATTCCATATTCTTCTATTTGTTCTATCAACTTAGGTGCTGATTTAAGTGGATCCTCTAGTATGAATACCAAATCATCTGCAAACGCCTGTAGTTTATATTCTTCTTTTAATTTTCATTCCTTTTATTTCTTCATCTTCTCTGATAGCTCTATTCAGTACTTCTAGTGTTAAAACAAACAGCAGGGTGACAGAGGACAACCTTGTCTGGTTCCTTTTCTTATCCCTATAGATTCTGTTAGCTCTCCATTTACCAATATCTTTGCTGTTTGATTATTATATATTGCCTCAATAGTTTGTATAAAGTTTTTCCAAAGCCCATTTGCATCATTTGCAATATCATAAATCGCCAGTTCACATTGTCAAATGCTTTTGAGCATCTAAAACATCAGTGCCATCTGTTTTTCAGAATGTGTTTCATAATACTCCAGAGTATCTAAAATTATTCTCACATTTTGCTTAATTTGTCGTTTTGCAAAAATCCATTTTGATCTGTGTGGATAAATTCATTTAAGTATCTTTTCATTCTTTCTGCCAAAATTGAAGCAAGATTTTATAATCTGAATTCAACAATGAGATAGGTCTATAATTTTAACTTCTTGTAGGTCCATTTCTTCTTTTATAGGGTAATATAAGCTTCCAACCATGTCTCAGGTATTCTCTTTTTAATAAGACTTCACATCACTTCTAGAAGGGAGTGCTTAACACTTCCTGGAAGGTCCTGTAAAATTCCGCCGGTAGACCATCTGGGCCTGGTGCTTTTCCTGTATTTTGTTTCTTCAAGGCTTCTGTTAATTCCATCATGGTTATGTTCCTTCTAACATTGTCTCAATATCTTCAGGTATCTGTGAGTCTTGTCTTTTGTAAATACTTTTCAATTTTTTCTTCTAGGATATCTTCTTGGGGTACAGTTTTCATAGTAGTCTCGGATAATTTTTTCTTCATCATTCCCATGCTGTATATTCCCTTTTCCATCTATTAATTGGCCAATTTTCTTTATTTCTCTTTCCTTTCTAATTTTATACGCTAACCACCTTCCTGGCTTATTACCGTTTTCAAAGTAATTTTGTTTAGCGCCTTTAATCTTTTGAGCGATTTCTTCCTTGTCCATTAGAGCCATTTTATGTTTAATCACATCCATTTTCCTTTTAATATCTTTCCCTTGCGGTGATTGTTGTAATTCTTCTTCCAATTTCAAAATCATCTTCCAAGATTTTGAGTGTCTTCTTCCGTTTAATATTTCTTTTCCTTATATAGTCAATTATCAAACCTCTTGTATAAGCCTTCATCGCATCCCAACGAGTTTGTAGAGATGTATCTTCTTTTCTATTTTCCTTGAAAAAAAAGTAAGTTCTGCCTCAATTTTCTTTTAAATTCTTCTTCTTTCAAGATCATATTATTTAATGTCCATCTCGATCTTCTCCTCTGTCCTTTCCAGGCAACTGTCAATGGATTGTGATCTTCCAGATCCCACTTTCAATTTGAATTTTCTGTATATCGGGGAGCATATCTGCAGATGCCCATACCATATCTATTCTTGACCATGATTCATGTCTATTTGAATAAAAAGTAAATTCTTTGTTTCCAATATTTCTCTCTCTCCATATGTCTTTAATATTCATTTCTTCTATCATTTGAAAGAAGGACTTGGGTAGCTTTTTTCTAATTTTCTTTTTGGTTCTTTCAGATTTATAATCAAGCTGGTCATTAATTATCCCATTAAAATCTCCCATCAGAAGATATTTGCATAGTCTAATTCAATCACTTTTTGATATAATTTCTTATAAATTCTTCTTGATTCTCACTTGGTGCATATATTGCTATCAGAAGCATTTTAGTGTTGTTATCTATTATCTCCACTATTAAAATCCTCCATCTTCATCTGTATAAATCAATTCTGCAGTAATTGTATCTTTAATATATAAAACCACTCTCTTTTTTACATTTGCAGCCAATGATGTAAATACTTTCTAACTTTCTTTGCCTTAATACATATTCATTTTGCTTTTTAATATGGACCTCTTGCAGACAAATTATATCAAATTTTAATTTCTCTAATTTATGAAATATTTTCCTTCTTTTAACAATTGAATTGAGTCCATTTATATTCATTGAGATCAATTTTTCCTTCCATTTTAGGTCTTATATATAGGTTGTTTGCTCTAGATCGTTCTAACTTCTTTTTGTTCTCCTGGGTAGACCACTTCCTGCTCCAAAGTTGTTCTTCTTCTTA
>SOZL01001254.1:18375-34764 GCA_009733165.1 Naja naja
TAGAAGGCGGGAAGATAGCAGCTCCTCTGTTTTTGCCTCTCGAAGAGATCGAATTCTTTTTTATTTTTAAAAAGCTCATAAGGTCATTTTATTCTTCAGTTCCAAACTGAAGGCTCAGAGATATTCCAAAGCACCTATCCAGCACTTCTAATCAACGGAGCCTTGGATACAGTCCTTGCAAGTGTATGTTTATATAAGATAACAGGTCTCTAGTAGCAATATTGTATCTTACAACCAACTTTCACTTCCTTGCCAAGTGACTTCCAAATGTATCACTTCCTGTCTTATTCAAAACAAGAAGGACAGTAAAAAATCTCGTGGCCATTTCTTATATGCAAAAATAAAAAGTAATCAAATCAAAATAACCAAATTACGTTAGAGCCCCTAATGCCAAAAAGGAAAAAGAGACAAGATTCAACAAAATGTAAAAGGTATTCAGAGAGTCCCAAGAGGAAAAAGTAAAAGGAAAGTCTTAAAGCCATAAAAAGAAAGAAGAAACAAAACCTTTACTCAAACACAATCTCTTCCGCTCGCCTATTCCATATCACTCTCAATTTCACACCATTAGAGTTGCTAGGATGTTCCCAAAGGGTTAAAACAAGATGATCTCACCGACCGACAAACTTCTTCCAATCTCATTCCTCTGGCTGTCACAGCTTCTTCAGCTGATGGCTGCCTCAGCTGCTGCTGGTAAAGGCTGTCCTGGATCAACCAGGGACTTTGCGACATCCCTGGGATCAACAGGAGGCGCCTCCAACTTTCACCAACCCACGAAGTCAGTTTAGACCCGGGGACCGCCCCGCCGGCAGATCGGGTGATCTCAGGAGTCAAGATCACCTCCGCTCTCGCGGCGACTCCAGCTCCACCCCCTCTCCCCCAAAAATGGAGTCTTGATGAGTGACACTGCTGCTAAGGCCCAGCCTCCCCCCCCCCCCCCAAGATCAAACACAACCCTGATGCAGCCCTCAATGAAATTGAGTTTGACACCCCTGTCCTAGAAGAACCACAAGAATCTGGACCCAAGTTAATATAAAGGATAGCAGAATATGGTGAAGTGGCAGGACTGAAAATGAATAAAGAGAAAACTAAAAACTAGTTAAAATGTAACAGAGAAACAAAAAAAGAGCTGGTAGAGAAGATAGATATTCAGATAATGAAGAAAGTTAAATACTTAGGAATTCAGTTAACAGCAAGGTGTGCAACTATTAAAGAAGATAACTATATGAAATTGCTACAACAAATCAAATTAGACTTGGAGAAAGGGAAAAACCTGCTGAGATTGTTATTCTTATTTCAAACAATTGCGATAAAATTAGGAAAAAAATCTTTGAAGAACTAAATAAAATATTAAAATATATTTGGCAAGGGAAAAAAGCAAGAATAAGATTGAAGTTGCTACAAGATACTAAACACAAAGGGGGCTTTGGGCTGCCAGATTGGGAGCTATACTATCAGGCCTCTGCACTTGTCTGGGTGAAAGAGTGGGTAAGTCTGAGACATAAAAGATCATTACATTTGGAGGGGCATGATCTCCAATTGGGGTGGCATGCCTTTCTATGGTATGGTAAAAACAAAATACATGGATATTTTCAGAGACATTTTGTTAGAAATGCATTATTGTTAGTATGGGGAAAAGTCAAAGAAAGACACTATATGAAAGTACCAGTCTGGCTCTCCACAATGGAGGCATTGACACATCTGAATGTGATTAATATGGAAAAAAATTGTAAGATATAAAGACATTTTGAATGAGAAAGGGGAACTCAAATCTAAACAGGAACTGACTAATCAAGGGATCGATTTAGCATGGTGGCCACATGTGCAAATACAATCAAGATATGAGAAAGATGCAAGAATATATGGTTTTTATAAAGAACCAATGGAATTAGATCAGATACTACTAGGGACAGATGAAAAATTAATTTAAAATGTATAACTATTTGTTGAGTATTAAAATGGAAGAAGAGCAAGTGAAAGAAATAATGATAAGATGGGCTAAAATTTTTGGTTATCCAAATGATAAATGATAAATGGCAGAAATTGTGGGATAGAAACTGCAAACTAACCATGTCAACGGCATATAAGGAAAATGTATACAAAATGTTTTATAGGTGGCACCTACCACCAGCGAGACTAGCAAAGATGTACAAAAACTTATCAGCTAAATGTTGGAAGTGTAATCAGATATCAGGTTAATATTACCATATGTGCTCAAAGGCAAAAAAAATACTGGACTAAAATACATACTTGGTTAGAAAAAATGATAAAGCAACACATAGATTTGAAACCAGAAATATTCTTGTTGGGTATATTAACAAGGGAAAACACTTAATTTTACATGTATTAATGGCAGCAAGAACTGTGTTTGAACAATGGAAAAATGAAGAGATCCCTACAGATGAAAGTGTTATAAAAATATTAGAATGTGCTGAGACTTCCGGTGACGTCATGCCATGGCGAGGTGGGGGGATTTGAGCTCTTCTCCCACCTTGGGCTTTTCTGTTCGTGGGCAGCCATTCATGGCAGGGTGGATTCTTGATTCGAACACCCCAGCGAGGAGAAAACACTCGGAACCCAATTGGGAGTTGCAATCCTGGGGGTGAGGAAGAGTGCCTGAAGTCCGGGACAGAAGAAGCCAACTCCCTGGGTGAGAGCTGACCTGAAGGCGAGACAGTGTACCATCAGAAGGGAGCAGAAAGAGAAGGATCCAGATTGGACAAGAATGACAATTGAGTTTGGTGAGGGGCTACAAAGCGATCGGTGATGACAGCCTAAAGCGGAGAGGGGGGAAAGCGGAACAGAGCGGCAGCACTCTAGCTATTACCCCCAATGTAAACTGAAAGCGAGAAGGCAAGAGATTGTATTGAAGTGGAGAAAAAAAGAAGAGTGAACTGTGAGTAAAAAAGTGGTTTTCAAAACTTGGATGGGAATTTGTGCGGCTAGGAGCGTCAGCGAAACACAAGGAACCTAACGGCAAACGGAAAAGTTAAAAACATGCTGGGCAGTGACAGAGCGGTTCTGGAGGTGGCCATTGTGTGTGGGAGAACGTTGGATACTTGGGATGAATGAACAAACATTATTATAACTGTAAGTGTAGAACTTTAAATCAATACTCGGAGAACATTATTTTTCACGAAAGTGAAGTGACAATTTGGGAAGGAGTGACGGAGAGAGAGCATTAGCAACAAGAGAATCGACGAATTGAGAGTATTGCTGGCAGTCTGAAGGACCAGAAAAAAAAAAAACTAGACTGCTGGAAGAGACTGGTGGAGTGACAGTGCAATTTAAGAGGTGGACATTGAGAGCGTGGAACGATTAACACTCCAAACACCTACAACCAGATTTGTAAAAAAAAATTAAACATGTATTATTTAAGTTAGAGAAAGTTATTTACGTGAAATAGAGACTAACATACTAGTTATATATATAGGAGGATATTATTAGAACTAATGTACTATACAGATATTAAGGTTTGAAATATTTAAGACAAAGAATAGAAAGGGGGAACGGAAGGGAAAATAGAAATAGAATTAAGTGAGATTAGAAACGGAACAACTGATGTTGATGTTGATAAAGTTAGGTTAGTGTGTGATATATAAATAAGTAAGTTACATAGATTTTTGATTAGGAATACAGATATATTCTGGATTGAGATATAATTGATATACTATTGAATGAATTGTTTTACTCTGTTCTTTGGAAATCTATAACCTACCTATACTTCACCCTTCTTCTTTCCCTTACCCATATGATTGAATATTTAATAAGGAATTGTAAGCTAAGGTATACAATGAAAGCGTAATTAAGCTCTCCTGCCTTCCCCCCCTTTCCTCTTTCTTTCAAAGCCTCTTGGTTGGTCCTAGGAAAAAGGTTATAATATAAGACAATATAAGATAACATAGATAAGATAGATAAGGATAGATAAGATAGGATAAATAAGGGTATTAAATAGTTATACATATAGGTAATTTATTTATTTTAGAACTGTTAAAAGAGGGCAGGCTTAGGTAAATGGTAATTAGAAACGCGATTTGGGGAAATATAAACAAAATACTTAAAGAACAGCAAAAAATTATAAAGGAAATCACGAGCACAACGACTACCATTACTAAAGCTGGAAAAAAGCAGCATTAATTGCAACACCACCTACCCCCACAATGACATCTACTCAAAGAACAATAGAAGGGATGTTAGGCCCGGAAAAATCTAACACACATGCGGGCACACAGGCAGTACAGAATACACTTCAGGCAATCCAAAATATGATGCTGACACTGCAAGAGACTATGTTGAACAACCACGCAGAAAGTAAAAAGGAAAGGGAAATAATGAGAACAGAATTAAAAAATGAGTTGGGGGAGATGAAAAATGAAATTAAAAATTTAGATGGGAAAATAGGACAATTGCAGGAAATGACAAAGACCAACGAAGAAAGGATTGCAGTAATTAGCAAACAAGCAGATCAAACAGGGAAGAAAGTTGAGGACATGGAACAAAAAATGAGGGATCAACATAAGGAGACAAATGAGACTTTAACCTATTTAGAGATGGATAGAGCCTCATATCACTTAAGATTCCAGAACATACAGGAAGAAAGAGAGGAAAACTTGACCTTAGTTATGGCAGAAATGTTAGCGACCCTACTAAAAAGAGATAGAAATGAGATGGTTCAAGAACTGGACGAGGCGTACAGGGTTTTTACGAGTTACACGAGACGACATGGGCACCTTGAGAAGTCCATGTCAGGTTTGCAAGAAAAGGAATTAAAGACATAATTTATAGATTGACAAGGGAGGAAATTATAAACTATAAGGGAAGGCAAATCATTGTCTTAAAACAGACACCAAGAAGGGTTCGTGAACAAAGAAAAGAATATCGATTTCTCATGAATTATCTAAATAAAAAAACTATATCCTTCAGATGGAATGACCCCAAAGGGGTATTAGTGATGTGGGAAGGGAAAAGAGTGAGGATAGATAATTTAACTAAGTCCCAAAGATTTTTCGAACAGTTAGGAGGATCAGAGGAGGAATTAAGTAGCAGAGGAGAATCACGAAACATGAGTCAAGAAGAGTTACAAATTAGTACTAGAGGAGGGGAGGAGGGGGAGGGGAGAGAGGGGGGACAAAGAAACACCCGTTGGGGAAGAAAGGAGAAGGGAGGAAACGGGAGTGAAAACCAGAAGTCAGACAGTGAGTAAAACGTAGTAAAGGGCAGAAGGAAAAGGAATAAATGGAAAAGGGAGTAAAACTGATATCCATTAATATTAATGGGTTGAATAAACAAATTAAAAGGAAAAAAATATTTGCTAAATTAGAAAAACAAAAATTGGATATAATATGTCCAAGAAGTCCACATCACAAGAACAAGAGAGATATTTACAGAACAAGAAATTGGGGAAGGTATTTACAGCTTTATGGGGAGAAAAGAGAGGGGTGGTATTATATATAAAGGAGGACATTACAGCAAAATTAATTTATAATGATACAACAGGAAGAATATTAATGGTAGAGGTGGAGATACATAACAAAAAAACTTTATTAGTGGGGATTTATGCTCCAAACAAAAACCAGAAGGAGTTTTACAAAAACCTATACGAAAAATTGATAGAAAGTGGTAATACAAGAATTTGTCTAATGGGGGACTATAACGCAATAATTAATAATAAACAAGACTATAAATGCGGACAAAAACAATACCAAAAATGAAATATTTTGCCCAAAATATTTTTTGAAATGACGGAAGAATTAGGATTGGAAGATCTATGGAGAAAAAGAAACCCAGGAGCCACACAGTACACTTTCTACTCCAGTCCACATAAATCATGGTTGAGGATAGACATGATATGGGCAAATAGTGAATTAAATAGGGAAATCCAAGACATAAAAATTTTAACAAATATATGGGCAGACCATAATCCAATTTTAATAGTTTGGAAAGAACAGTTACTGAAAAGACAGAGATGGACATTGAAGACACCAGTGTTAAAGGAAGAAAAATATATTCAGAAAATGAGGGAGGAATTATTATTTATTATTATTATTATTTATTATTTGAACTTGCATGCCGCCCCATCTCCGAAGACTCGTGGCGCCTCACAGCTAAAAAACAGAGACAATAAATACTTAAAAAACGATTAAACTAAATTACAAGCCCAAATCCTAAAAACAAATTTGCAATAATTAACATTAAAACTATCCCCCCCAGGAGGGGTCACAGCCCGGGTTGGTCAAATAACCAGGTCTTTAACTCACGGCGGAAGGTGCGGAGGTCAGGGGCCAGGCGGAGCCCCAAGGGCAGTTGATTCCAAAGGTCAGGGGCTGCAACAGAATAGGCTCGCTGCCAGGGGACCGCTGGCCGGCATTGGCCGGCCAACGGGACCCCAAGGAGTCCTTGCCTATGTGCTTGCACAGGGCGGCCGGCATTCGATATCGGAAGAAGGCGCTCCCTTAAATATTGAGGACCCATGTCGTGCAGGACTTTATATGTTAAAACTAAAACCTTGAATCTCACCGAGTGCAACCGCAACCAATGCAAGCAGCACAGGAGGGGGTAACATGGGAGAATGGAAACTCCCATCACCACCAGCGCCGCCGCATTCTGCACCAGCTGCAATCTCGGATGGTATGCAAGGGCAGTCCTAAATAGAGAGCGTTGCAGTAGTCGAGTCTAGAGGTAACAAGGGTGTGAGTGACTGTCGCAGGGCATCTCAGTCCAGAAAAGGGAAGCTGATGAACAAGGCGGAGCTGGGCAAAGGCCCCCCTGGCACGGCCCCCACCTGCTCCTCCAACGGGCCGTACATCCAGGAGGACCCCCAGATTCAGCGCCCTATCCACAGGGGCAACACCTCTCCCCTATGGCCAAGATGGACAATCCTGACTGGGCGAGATGCCGATGCACAGCCACTCAGTCTTGGCGGGTTGAGTCGAAGCATGTTCCCACTCATCCAGATCCGTACCGCATCCAAACACGGGTCATCAGGGAGAGGGCATCGCTGATCTGGTTTGGGGTGGAGATGTACAGCTGGGTATCATCGCGTACTGATGGAATCTCACCCCAAAACCACGGATGATCTCACCCAGCGGCTTCATGTAGATGTAATAAAAAGAGGGGAGAGGACCGACCCTGAGGACCCCAAGAAGAGCACCCTGGGTCGACCTCACCCCCCACCACCACGATTCGACCACCCGAGAGGTGGAGGAGAACCACTGAAGAACAGTGCCCCCACTCCCAACCCCTGAGGCGCGCAAAGGATACCATGGTCGATGGTATCGAAAGCCGCTGAGAGGTCTAATAGGACCAGGACAGAGGAAAACCCCTGTCCCAGGCCCTCCAGAATCATCCATCAGCGCCACCAATGCCGTCTCCGTGCTGTAACGGGTGGAAGCCCGATTGATCGGATCCAGGTAGTCCGCTTCATCCAGGAAAAGTGGAACCTGCTGAGCCACCACATCTCAACAACCTTCACCAGAAGCGAAGGTTGGAGACTGGACGAAATTGTCTAACACGGCGGGTCCAGAGCAGGCTTCTTCAGGAGGGTCTACCACCGCCTCCTTCAAGGTGGAGGAAAAACACCCTCCCTTAGCGTTGACAACTGCCGAGCCAACCGCCAGGTGGCCTCCCTGGTGGCATAAGTCAGCCAGGAAGGACGGGTCCAACAAACATGTGGTGGAGCTCAGGCGCCGCATAATCTGTCCACTTCATCCTGGAAACAGGATCGAACTCATCCCAGATCACACTGACCAGACTACTTGTATCCCGTTCCTCAGACCACTGCAAATCAGAGGACAACCCGCCCGAATCCGGCGATCTTATCCAACAGATATTGACCAAACTCCTCAGCCCTTCCCGCAATGGGTCAGCCCCTCCCTATAAAGGAGAGAGCGGGTAAACAGGGCGGCTGGGCGTTATCTGTGGACGCTATGAGAGTGGAGAGATAAGACCTTCTCGCCTCTCTCATAGCTACCAGGTAAGTCCTAATATAGGCTCTTAGCTGGGCTCGTCGACTGAGAGGCGGGTGGACCTCCACCTGCTCTCTAAGCCCCTTGATGGCGTTCATCTCCGGAGGTCCTTGGTATACCAAGGCTTAACTAATTTTTAATAACTAATTAAAACTAATAACTAATTAATTAACTAATTTTTATAACATTAATAAAAAGGAAGACACCTCATTGCAGAACTTGTGGGACACGACTAAGGCCTATTTAAGGGGAATATCCATGGCATACATAGCAAATAGAAATAAGGAAAGACGAGAAAAACAGGATGAATTAATAAAAAAAATTGGAAAGTTGGAGAATAGACAAATGAGAAACCCGGATAATGAACAAATTAGAGATGAATTAGTGCAAGCAAAGCATGAGATTAATATACTGGAACAAGAGGAACTAACCAAGAAACTACAATATACAAAACAAAATTACTTTGAACACGCAAACAAACCAAGTAGGTGGTTAGCATATAAGTTGAGAAAAGAGGACCAAAAAAGAGTGATACACCAATTAGAAGATAAAAATGGGAAAATAGAAGTAGACCCTGGGGAAAAAAAGGAAATTGTAAGAGAGTACTTTGAGGATTTATATAAACAAGAAAAAGTGGAACTAACTAAAATAGAAGAATATTTAAGGGAAAGAACTATTCACACACTAGCTGACGATAAAAGAGAGATATTGAATAAAGAGATAACTATGAGCGAATTAAAAGAGGCGATTCAAAAACAAAAGAGTAATAAAACACCAGGCCCAGATGGATTCCCAAGTGAATTGTATAAAAATGCAGGAGATATATTAAACAACACGTTCCTAGAAGTCTGCAATGAGGTACTATTGAAGGCTAAAACACCAAACTCTTGGAAAGAAGCATATATAACTCTTATCCCAAAAGAGGAAGCAAACATAAATCAAATTAAAAACTATAGACCAATATCACTTTTGAATACAGTCTATAAAATTTTTATGACAATTATAGCACGAAGATTAAAAGGAATTCTCAGTGAAAAAATTAATACAGACCAAAATGGATTCTTACCGAAAAGACAGATTAGATATAATATAAGAACAGTAATAGACATATTGGAATACTATGAGAGTCACCCAGGGGATCAAATAGCACTGATTTTCTTGGATGCCCAAAAAGCCTTCGACAATTTAAATTGGGACTTTATGAAAATACAGATCAATAAGATGAATTTTGGGAGTAACTTTGAAAAAATGCTTAATGCGATTTATGACAGCCAGAAGGCAAATATACTGATAAACGGCGAGATCACTAAAGCATTCAAAATAGAGAAAGGGGTCAGACAGAGTTGCCCATTGTCACCTCTGCTGTTCATTACAATATTAGAAACATTGTTAGACAGAATTAGGGGGAATAAAAACATAAAAGGAACTAAAATTAAGAATCAGGAATACAAATTGCAGGCATTTGCAGATGACATGGTATTTGTGATAGAAGAACCAATGGAGACAGGCCTGATATTAATGCAAGAAATAAACGAATTTGGGAAATTAGCAGGATTGAAGGTCAATAAGGGAAAAACTAAAATGTTAGTTAAAAACATAACGAACAGCAAACAAAAAAAAATTGGAAGAGATAATGGGATTACAAATAGTAAATAAAATTAAATATTTAGGAATTTGGATGAGGGCGAAAACAATAATGCTGTGGGAAGATAATTATATCAAAATTTTGAAACAAATTAAAAAAGACTTGGACAATTGGAACAAAATGCAAATATCGCTGCTAGGAAGAATAGCAACGATTAAAATGAATATATTACCTAAAGTTCTTTATCTATTCCAGACAATCCCAGTATTGACAAACAATTTTTTTTTACAGAATTGGACAAAATGGTGATGAAATTTATATGGGCAGGGAAAAAGGCGAGAATAAAAAAAAGTACTTACAAGATGATAGAGGCAGAGGTGGCTTTGGGCTCCCTGACTGGGAGATTTATTATAAAGCAACGATATTGGTGTGGATAAGGGACTGGATTAAATTAGGAAATAAAAGTATCTTGACACTAGAAGAGCATGACTTACAAACAGGGTGGCACTCATTCTTGTGGAACTTGACTAATAAAAAACAGATGTATTTTACTAGACCTAAAGTACGTAAATCGCTGATTAAAAATTGGTCTGATATCAGGAAGAAAAATTATACTAAAATTCCAAGATGGTTTTCAACGATGGAGGCAACATTCCACCCCAACACAATGGACTTAAATAAAAAACTTAAATATTACCAGATCTTAGATAGTGAGGGGAGATTAAAAACAAGACAGGAACTGGAAACACAAGGAATAATAATAGATAATTGGGTCTATTTACAAATTAAAATGAGGTATAATAAAGATATAAAGGAGTACGGAATTGAGACAAAGAATATACAACTGGATAAATTACTTATGGGGCCAGAAGTAAAATTGATAACTAAATTATATAACTTACTATTAGAACAGGAAATGACAGAGCAATTAGTGAAGGGGCCAATGTTAGCATGGGAAAAAATATGGGATATAGTTTGGACTTGAATGACTGGGAAGAGATTTGGCAGAAAAATTTGACATATACAAAATCGGTGGCATACAAAGAAAATCAGTATAAAATGATGTACAGGTGGCATTTGGCACCCGCTAGATTAGCGAAGTTATTTACAGCTGCAAACCCTAAGTGTTGGAAGTGTAAAGATAAAATTGGTACATACTTTCACGTGTGGTGGACATGTCCAAAAACGAAGAAATATTGGATAGAAGTAAAAAAGTGGATAGAGGAAGTTACGAAATGTGAACTGGAGTGGAGACCAGAATTGTTCATACTGGGAATGATTAAAGGAAACCTCCCCCCTAAGGATAAATACTTGATTACACACTTATTAACAGCTGCACGAAACTTGCTAGCACAGAAATGGAAAGAACCTATTATGCCATCTATACAAAATATAACTAGGAAAACATATGAATGTATGGAAATGGAAAGACTAACACTCAAATTAAACGAAAAGGAGGATTCAGAGTACTATAAGACATGGGATAGATGGTATGATTGGGTGGAACAAAATGCAAAAAGAACACCGAGGGAAAAAGGAATCAAGGAAAAACGGGGTATTTAAGTGGACGGAAGGATGTTATAGACAATATATGCCAATATACAGTGATCTAGAAGGATATATAGAATAATTAAAATTATAACCTAAACCAAACAAATGGGAAAAATTGGTAATGAACGTCGTTATGTATAATCTATTTTTAAAGCTAAAGTGTATATCCAATCTGAAATCCAAACCAAACGAAGAAAGCATGCATTGTTTTGTATTTATGTTATGTGTATTTGTATGTTTGTGTGCTTTTTAACATTTGTAAATAAAGTTTTTTTAAAATTTGAAAAAAAAATTAGAATGTGCTGAGATGGATAGACTAACACTTATAATAAAAGGAAGAAACAGAATACTTTTTAACATGGAACTTGTTTTACCAATGGTTAACTAACAGAACAGAGGTTAGAACCTAAACAGACCAAAAAGATAAGAAAAAAAAATTGTATTAAACATTTTATAAGACAAATTAATTGTATGACTGTTTTGTGATTAATATTGATATGTCTATTATGATTATGATTGTTGTATCTCTACTTAAAACTGTGCCCAGACAACACGCTGTTCAGACAGATATGGATTTTTTAAAGTGTATTAAAAAATGTATCAATAAAACATATAAAAAAGAATCGTAATGTTTGCTTTTCAACCATTTTTGGGTTCTCTTAGATCACGGGACTTCAAACTTGACAGCTTTAAGACTTGTGGACTTCAACTCCCAGAATTCCTCCTTCAGTCATGTTAGCTCAGGAATTCTGGGAGTTGAAGTCCACAAGTCTTAAACATGCCAAGGTTGAAGACCCTTGTCTTAGATGTATATTTTAGGTCATTTTCCCTGCTGGAAGACCCAGGATCTGTGACTGAGACAGAACTTTCTAACATTGTATTGTTTGGCTCCAGAATGTCTTGATAATTCTGATTTCATAGTGCCCAGCAACGATTCAAGACATCTGGTGCTGGAGACAGAATTTTCTTTTCTTTAAAAGTATCACTTTTCTTTTGTCAGCCTAGATCTGCTGTAACTTACCGAAGAGCTCTAATTGTGCTTCATCTCTTCAAAAGGACATTCTCCTAGGATTGTGGCTTCTCAAACCCCAATCTGCTTTTTTGTGTGTGTCTTTCAAAAATGGGGTCTTCTATCATGGATACTACTTTCAGATAACGGTGGATGGTGCAACTTGATATTGTTGTACTCTTTTAAAAGCAACAAAAATAGAATCTAGCATAAGCAGCCTTTAGATCAGGGGCGTCAAACTTGATTTTATTGAGGGCCACATCAGGGTTGTGTTTGACCTCGGGGGGCCAGGGTGGGCATGGCCAGCTTGTCACTCGTGTTGGGGGTTCCTGTGGTGGCCTGAGCGCTCTGCCAGCGAAAACGGACTCCCAAGCTCCATTTTCACTGGCAGAGGCACCATGGGCCAGTCCTTTGCTGTTTCCAGGGCAGCCCCGCAGGCCAGATCTAAGCACCCCGTGGGCTGGATTCGTTCCCCAGGCCTTGAGTTTGACACCCCTGCTGTCAGCCTTCAAGATTTCCTTCTTTTGCTTTGCATCTTTTGGCTGTCATAAGTAACGGGGGGAGGAGGGGGGACATGATTATGGGAAGTGAGCTGGAGGTTTTGTTAAGAAGAAGTATATCAGTTGGGGGGGGTTCTTGCTTTGATTTCTGTCTTGTGCTATGTGCAGCCGCAGCTCTTTATCAAAATATGCCAAGGTCAACGGACAGAGGCCTCATCACCACCTGGAGATGCCCACATGGCGTTATCCACAACTTTTAATTGGGTAGCCTACTTGAACTATTGTGGGTGGGAACGTTACCATCACTTTGTATATGTGATTTTCGCACTCATTCTCTCAGATTCAGAATTCTTTTGTTGCTACCACTTGATTGCCAGTAAAAGATATCTTTTCTCTAATTCATGGAGTCTAAGTATTTCTTTCTTGGATTTTGAATGGAGCACTACCTGACACCTGCTTTAGACACTGGGTAGAAAGATTTGTCTGGACAGGTCACAAATTTTAACAACATCTGTGGAGTTGCCATCTTCAACCTGACACTTTCTGGAATTGCAACTTTGAAAGTACTGGACAACAAAAAATAGGGTGGGTAGGAATCCTGAAAGCTTCAAGTAAACACATCAGGAAAGCACAAAGCTGGAGACAGCTATCTTACTGTACTATTTTCATGGTCAGCTTTTTAAAGGTTCATTTTCTCATCCAATTGGGGTCCATCCATATTTTTTTACTGTTCTGTACATGGCCACCCCTTGCTTCCAAGTGGATACCATGTCTTACTTCAAGAGTTATCAATAGCAACTTCTGAATTCTGCTGTTCATTCCTGTTCATTAAATTTGTCACACACCAGCACTATTGAGCCCATCTACAAGGTGGTCCACCTTGCAGAGTCCCTAAAACCGATGACTTAAGTTCACAAAATGGACTAAGTTATAATCAGAGGTAGTATTCAGCAGATTCTGACCAGTTCTGGAGAACCAGTAGTGGAAATTTTGAGTAGTTCGGAGAACCAGCAAATGCCACCTCTGACTGGCCCCTCCCCCGTCTCTTCTCTGCCTCCCGAGTCCCGGCTAATTGGCTGGGTCTTCTTTGGTTGCCCTGCACAGGAGAACAGAGCTGGAAAGCAGGTTAGTGGGGTGGGGAGAGAATAGAGATTTTGCAGTAACCTTCCCCCAGGAGTGGGGAGGGAATGGAGATTTTACAGTATCCTTCCCCTGCCATGCCCACCAAGCCTTTGCCATGCCCACCAAGCCATGCCTACAGAACCGGTAGTAACATTTTTTGAATCCCATCACTGGCTACAATATGTTGATGAAGATTCTCAGTCATGCAGTAGTACTGTCTTAGAAGTTAAGTCATGGCAACTGGACTTATTTTCTTGGGTTTTTTTAGATGTTTCGTTGCCCATTCAAGCAGCTCCTTCAGTCTGAGCAAGTTGGTTAGGGGAATCTGAGTAGGCAGAGTGTTGTTGGAATGTACCAACTCCTGCACCAATTTCAGATTTCTTCCCCAAAGTGCGTGGTAATACATCGATAAAGATACTCAGTCATCCAGGTAGAATTGGGTTCTACCCTTAGGGCTTCTTCCTTAAAGTGCATGGCAATTCTACCTGAATCACTGAGAATCTTCAGTGATGCCACACACTTTGGGGAAGAAACCTGAAATTGGTGCAGGAGTAGCCCTAAGAATTTTAGGAGTTGGTACTTCCAACAACTCTCTACCTACTCAGATTCCCCTAACCAACTTGCTGAGACTGAAAAAGCTGCTTGGATGGATAGCAAAACATCTCAAACCAAACAAAGAAAAATAAGTCCAGTTGCCATGGCTCAACTTCCAGACAACACATCTCCATTAAGCAATCAGCAATCAAATGTGACTAAGAGGAGGCTTATATGTGAAACTTGATGATTATCAAGCATTATACAGATAGTCTTTGCTTACTGATCATTCATCCAGCGACTGTACAACCATACAAGGGTGCTGGAAAAAATAACTTTATAGCTCATTTACAACCATTTATGACTTATGCAGTGTCCCTCAGTCAAATGATTGCCATTAGATTCAACAAGAATTGTTTTCTTATTACAGATTTCCCACCCTTGCAGAACAGAGAAATTGGAAAGGGGTTTCAAGAGAGTAAGCTGCTTGCTCTTCTACACAACAAAAGCAATGTGATCACAATCTCTCCTTTGTCTGATCCTTTCTCCCACCTCCGCAGGGGAGATTGGAGAGGAAAAGATTTCAAAAAGGAAAAATTGGCTTGTTCTTCTACATATTGATAGCCTAGCAGCAGGAATGGGTCAAGCAAAAGAGAGATTTGTTATGTATGTAGGTTTGAATGTTATTGGTTTATTTGAACTGTTCTTGTAAAATGTTAAATGGTATTGGTTTAAATAAAGGAAGAAACCCTGCACTCCCATTGGCTGGCAACTACGGCTGCAGGCTATAAGAGGCAGCCATAGCCTAGCCAACTCGGGTCCATTCGAGCTGTAGTCACTGAATAAACTCTTTGCTGGAACTCTTCGCGTCTGACTCTTCATGCAGACTTAACAAGATTGACTATAGAAATCACTTTCATTTTTTTTCATTCCACCCACATCAGAACAGAGACTGGACAGAAACAGATTTCAAGAGAGCACTGTAAGCTGTTTGCACAAAACATCTGTAGCATTCAAACACCAGGCTGTGGTGCAATCACATTACTTTCAAGACAGTAAGATGGCACTCCAGCATTTAAGGAGTGGTTAGAAGGCAAACAATGGGACAGAGTGGCTCAGTGGCTAAGACGCTGAGCTTGTCAATCAGAAGGTTGGCAGTTCAGCAGTTCGAATCCCTAGCGCCACATAATGGAGTCAGCTCCCGTTACTTGTCCCAGCTTCTGCCAACCTAGCAGTTTGAAAGCATGTAAAAAATATGCAAGTAGAAAAATAGGGACCACTTTGGTGGGAAGGTAACAGCGTTCCGTGCGCCTTTGGCATTTAGTCCTGCCGGCCACATGACCACGGAGACGTCTTCAGACAATGCTGGCTCTTCGGCTTAGAAATGGAGATGAGTACTGCCCCTAGAGCTGGAAACTACTAGCATGCATGTGCAAGGGAACCTTTACCTTTATCTTTAGGATACAAACAAAACAAAGATGTCAGACTGACTCATCTTGTCTTTTTCTGGCTGAAAAGCAATTGTAGTGATGTGACTTTGTGGTCACCTCATTTAGGGATCATTTTGCTTAGTGGCAGAGTTGCTGGCCCCAATTAGGTCTTTAAGTGACTACTGTAAATGTAAACTAATATCTTCATTTGACTCCTTATTTGCCAATCAAGGCAGGAAAATTAGTTCAAAGCAAAAGAACGCCTGACACATATTCATTTTACCCCAAAATAAACAATCTGCTCCCCCCACCTTTCAGTTTTTATTAATTTTACTTACTATATTTTTTCTTTTAAAAAGTTCAATTTAAAAAGGTAAAATGATGTTTCCTTTATTTTTTTATGCAAACTCCCCCCATAAACAAAACACAGAACTGTATCCCAGAATAATTTAAAAAGGGAGAGAAAAAAATTGAAAAAACATGGGGGCCTGAGCAGTCCAACTAGTCCACAGTAGAAAAATAAATCTTAAAAGAGGAGGAGGAGGGGAGCAGTGGGAATAAGAGGAAGAGGACAGTCTCCCCAAAGGTGTATTTCATAGCATGATTGTTAAGTTTGCATGAAGAGTCAGACGCGAGGAGTTCCAGCAAAGAAGTTTATTAGTGACTACAGCTCGAATGGACCCGTTCTGGCTTGGCT
>SOZL01001255.1:0-35543 GCA_009733165.1 Naja naja
TTGACCAAGCTGGGCTGTGATAACCTTCTCGAGTATTTAATTTTAATATCGATATTGGGCTTGTTTGGTTTTAATTCTTTTTAACTATTTATTTATTATGAATGTATGTTTTAGCTGTGAGCCTTGAGTCTTAGGTGGGGCAGCATACAAGTCCAATAAATAAATAAATAAATAAATAAATAAATAAATAAATAAATAAATATTAAAAAACCAACCATAGATGGGAGTGGGTAATAAAAACAATAGCCGGATGACAAAGACCCTCATGTCCAGGCATTGACCCCAGAGTCACACCATCCTAACACGACAGCCCTCTCATGGCTAATCGCGGGGTGGACCAGAGTAGAAAAAAGTCTATCCACCTCCCTCACACCGCGGTGGAAACCCCAAGGCCGGAGTCAGGTAGGCTAAACAGTCCCTGCTGCCCTCTCACCACAGCAGGCTGAGAACAAAAACCCCCATCGCCCTCTCACTGCGGTGGAGTAGCCAGCCTCACACCTGTACAGAGGGAACAGGAGGGAGAAGTAGCCCCAATAGTCAGATTCCAGCAGGTTCTGGGCAGAATAGTCAGCAAGTTCTTTGAAAATGGCATAGGTAGGCAAATCCCAGCACAGTTATAGCAGCAGGTTGAGGCAGCAAGCTGCGTAGCCACACCAACAAAGAGGCTGTAATCCAACTATGGGACCGGTACCGCAAACACCCGCTCCCCGCACCAACACAGCCTCCAGGGTTGTAAAAAGAAACTCCAAACAAGGCCAGCAGGCAGCAGCAGGCAGCAGGCAGCAGGCAGCAGGTCCAGCAGGTCCACAACTCTGCAGAAGTAGCTAGGTTTGGCTGTCAGGTCCAGGGTGCAAAACCTGGATGGCAGCCAGTTCCTAAGACCACCATCCAACTCCACAGAAGTGCAAAAGTGGCTAGGTTTGGCTGCCAGGTCCAAGTCGCAAAACCTGGATGGCAGCCAGCTCCTCAGACCACCATCCAACTCCACATTCTTTCACCTGGCGAAAGCCTCCTCAGCCACGCCCAGCCACGTGCAACAACAACACGCTCGCTGGGCTGACTGTCGGGCCCCCGCCGGACTCTCTGCTGGGCCCCCTGCAGGCACACCAATGACCTTCTGCCATCCGTTGAGCCCTCCAGCAGGTTCCTCTTTGTCCTTGCTGGACGCCACTGCCTTCCGCCATCGCTGCCATTTAACGCTGCCGCCACCGCCTTCACTGCCATCGCCTCCGCCACCGCCGCCGCCAAACACCGCCGAGACTTGCCGCCATCCTGCTGCTATCTACTCTGCCCTCGTCCATGCAGCGTCTGCACCCAGACCCCAGGTAGCAAGACAGGGCTGGGTGAAAAAAACGGGGCCCTACCCCAAACAGCATAAAAACCCACCCTTCCCCTGGCCCTTACCGATGGCGGGCCACCATTACTCAGGCATGCACAAAAATTCACTCCATAGTACGTCTCTATTTACCATATCAAATGCTGCTGTAAGGTCTATGAAAGCAGCAAATAGGGGTCTCCTCTTATAGGCGCATTTGGCAATTAGATGGCTCAAGGCAAAGCAGTTATCAATAGTAGATCTGTCTTGTCTAAAACCTGCTTGTTCTTCTGTGAGGATGTTGTTTTCCTCTACCCAGATTTCAAGTCTGT
The DNA here is from genome assembly GCA_009733165.1 of Naja naja. Classification (NCBI taxonomy): domain Eukaryota; kingdom Metazoa; phylum Chordata; class Lepidosauria; order Squamata; family Elapidae; genus Naja; species Naja naja. The sequence continues at coordinate 1,648 of SOZL01001255.1, forward strand.
TCAAAAGGTACCTAGCATATATTTTTGCTACAATGTCAATCAGGCTGATGGGCCTATAATTACTAGGATCCTTTTTATTACCTTTTTTTATATATGGGGACAACTATTGCCATTTTCCACCCATCTGGAATATGGCAGGTGTTATTTATGTGTAAAAGACCTGCTAATACAGGGCCCCACCAGTTGGGAATTTCTTAAATAATTCTGCTGGTAAAAAATTCCTCTCCTGGGGCTTTATTGCTCTTTAAGCTTTTAATGATGGACTGTATCTCCTTTTCTGAAACTGGTGGCCAGGAGAGGGAGTTCCAGGGTTTATTAAATCACTGTTTAAAAATAATTTCTTTACCGGTTCGGTGGAGGCAAACAAGCACTGATAATAATTCTCCCAGTCCTCAGCAGAGATTGGAATGTCAAACAAATCTCCATTCCTTCAGGATACCTGCTACAGAGTGCCAAAATAATACTGAGTTATGACTTCTGGCAACTCAAGTTCTGACCAGATTGAAATGGCAAAACTTTTTTCTTTAATGTTATAGTTTTTTATATTCCCTTCTCGTGTGCAGCATCTTAGCTTGTATATGGTTAGTAGGATTCCTCTGGGCAAGCCTCATGGCTGCCTTCAATTTCTTTTCAGTCGCTGGCAATCAGGATCAAACCAGTGAGGTCTACCCGCTTGGGCTCTTTTGTAGCAGGTTTAGTTGTTAGGTGTTTCTTCAGTATGTTACAAAGATTGGAGAATGCATTGAAGGCTGACATCCAGTCAGTAGTAGATGACTGGATTGTTCTAGCCCACTTAGTAGCATTCTCTGTTTTAAGGCATTCTAATATTGCCTTGGTATCAACCTTGGCCCAAATTAACCTTTTATTTTGAGTCACCTCTACCTTTTTGGTGAGCCATCTATCAGCCACGTTATATGGTCTTAAATCTGAGAGACCTCGCAATGTCACACTTACAGGCTGATGGTTGCTATTGTCGCTAAGGTGTACTGTGACCTCCCAAAAGAGGTCAGCCTTATCTCTTGACACACAAAAGCGATCCAGTACACTACTTGAATTGGTTGAGTGGTATGTATAAGGGTATGTATAATTCTTGTCCTTACCTCCCAAAATTTGGAGATTACTCTTAAAAATTAAGGAGATTAGGAGCAGGCCAGCGGCATTACTTTTACAGTCTCTCAAGAACCACTGAGGATGGTTTTCAAAGAACTCCCCTGGGATTCCCTTCTTCTGGGCAAGCTCATACAGAGAGGGACCCAGTCTAGCATTCAGATCTCCTAATAAAACCACTATGGACTGAGGGCACAGTATTGCTATATCTTCTAGAATAACTTCCAAGCCCATCATCATCATCAGAATTATGGTGCTGGGATGTGCTTGGAGGAATATACACATTTACCAATATTAACTCAAACTGGTCATATTCAAATTTGACAGCTAGAAAGTACGGATACTTATCTTCGTTATATAATTTCTCTCCCTGCCATTGCAACTCTTGCTTTATAAAAATGCATAGCCCACCAGAGGGTCTCCCTTTGTTATTTGTTTTTGGGCTGGAGAGGCCCATCCCTGAAAGCCTGGCAGTTGTACTGGTTCATCCACTTCGGTTAGCCAGGTTTCTTGAAAGGCTATTACGTCAAATCTAGAGAAAAAGCTCATTAGTCCACTATCAACTGTCCCTTTCCAGCCAGCTATGTTCCAGGTATGGGATTCTCAGAGGCACGATGGTCTGGCTTGGTTGATTGGCTAGATGGTAAAAATGCCAGATGTCAATTTGACATTGAGGCTGGGTCGATATCATCTAAGCTTCCCATATAAACACAGTTGTTGTGAGGTTCGATATTTCTCCTCATGGGTTGCAGATCTTGTTGTTGCTCCTCTATATCTCCGTTGCCAGTGTGCCTCTGCTCTTGCTCCAAGAATGATTTTTTTCCCAATGGGCAGGTACTCTGGCTTAAATCTATCAATGTAGATTTATGTCCATTTTTGGAGGGGCATAGCTGAGGATTCATCTTGTGGAAAGATGTTGTGGGAACTTCTAAATCAACTGAGGATGGAAGCTGGATTATATCCTTAGTGTTTATCAGCTTAGGGGGCACTGTATGATGAAGCCCTTTGTCTTTCAGTTGTTTCTCAGTCAGTGCAATTATCCCACTGTCAGCCTGTGTGACCGTACCTTTTTTTACTGTTAAGGTAAAGGCAGATTGTTGATTAAATATATTGTCACAAGGTTGTGTGGTTAGTGGAGCCAAATTAAATAGAGGCTTTGCTGTAGATTGAGTTGTTGTCAGTGCCTCCTTTAGGTCATCCAATCTTTGAATAATGTTAACTTGCTCAGGTTCTGGCAATGCACTGAATAGGTGAATCCACATTTCCTCTGGCACATCCTGCAGCTGTGGGTATCACAGTTTGTGTATTGAATCTTTGCTTTCTCAGTTCAGTTGCAGCAGCCTCAGGTTTTGAAGTGTGAGAGCTGTTGCAGCCTAGATTTAAAGCAACAGTTCCCTCTTGGTGATGCTGTTTCAGGAGTGGGCACACTTTTTCTGAGCAAAAAACCCTTATTGGAAATATTGAGAAGGTGCTCAGAAAGGGCTTCATTCTGAAAAGCATGGAGGGTATTGTGGATTGCTTGAATGATAGGAGAATTCTCATACATTGCATTCTTGCTGGTAGCCACTCTGCATGTAGTAGATCTATCAGAGTGAGTTCACAGCAGAGCAGCTGGCTCAGGGACAGCCTAATAGCTTTTCTATTACTCCAACACCCTCTATTTACTCTTGTCATAAATTTGCAAAGTAACCTGGTTGGTTTGCAGGCTGTAATTATGTTGGTCATCTCTTAGGCCTTTACCTGATTGAGTGTTTTCTCTATATGTATTCAAATTTTTAGGAGGAAAACAAGGTCCTTCGTTAGTTTCATTTTCTGAGTTAGCCATCCCATGTCTATCCATGGTTATCCTCCCAAGTCTTTCTACAGTATTTGGGTGGCTCCTGGCATACTTTGCAAAAGATTCTTTCAGGCAGTCGACCTTAATTATGACAGTTGACAAAAAATCATATATTGAGTTTACAGTTTGAGCTGTAAGCAAACATTGTCTGGAGAGGAAGTCTGTCACATTTTCCCCCTTTAAATTTGTTACATCTCCCACCTGAGCAGAAAAAGCTGCTGCTGGGCTCCAAGGATGGGAGCCACTCTCCGAAAGGGAGGAGGATAGCTCGACACGCTGTTTGCCTTCCAGTTCAGTTTGTAAGTCCCATTCCAATGAGTCACATAAATTAAATTTACCTGATAAGATGCCTGTGAATGAGTTACTTACTGGAACAGACTGTCTGTTTGCAATATAATCTTCCATTTTCTGCTGCTTCAAAGGCTTGGATAGACTCTCTGCTGCAGAGTGCTGTCTCTTCCTTCTTTTCCCCATTCAGGTTTGTTAAAACCGTTTTTTTCTGGAATTGGAATTAAGACATCCCAAAGGTCTTAATGTTTTGTGCTAATTCTTCTTTTTCTATTAGATTTAACTTATGTTTTATTAATTTTATTTTATTTTTAAAGTTCCTTTTTTGCAGTTCTTTCTGTAATTGTGTTTCAAGTCTTTTGTGTTCTTCTAGCCTTTTTTGATATTCTTTTTCTTCTTCTTATTTTTTACTATATAAGTTATGGCTAATGGCTAATCCCTGAATATATGTTTTTGCTGTATCCCATACATGTCATAGTATATTCATGAACTGGAATAGAGCATGGTAACAAGGTCAGCCAATGAATAGGCATAGCAACTAAATCAGACAATGAGGACAGTTTGGAAACTGAAAGTAGAAGTAGCCTAGGCGTGGCTCTATATTAAGCTCTGCAACTCTGAACCTATGTTAAGCTCTGAGACTATCTATTGAAAATGAAACTGCTTCTCTCCTCTGCTGTGTATAATGCTTGCCTGCTGAACTAAAATGAAACTCATGTCTGTTTCTGAGCTCCTGAGTTGCTGCTGAAGCTCTGAACTTGTAACATGTCTACTTCTGTTTGAGTTTTCTCCATGTTAGAGAAATCTACAACTGGTTTGTAAAATTTACTTCATATGTTTATAAATAAGTTAAATGAAGCCTCAGCCATCTGTGTTTACTTTTCTGGAGCTGAATTTACACTGCAAAACTCTGATCAATACATTTTGTAGTGAAGCCTCTTCTATTCTCTTTAAAAAAGAAGTCCATTTTTTCCATTGATTGTATAAATCTTTATCCTTTAATATCAGTTGACTCATCATCCATCTCAATTTTTTCTTTTGTCCCTTCCATTTAACTTTTATTGGATTGTGGTCCGCCCATGTATTCATTTCTATGTCTATCTCTTGTACATTTGCTCTTAATTCTGGCGACATCCATATCTATTCTTTTTTTTAAAGATTTTTATTTTTTAAGACAAAACATAAAAAAACATAAAACCACCTTCCATTTTATATACATACAGTGTGTCAGTTGGTTACAAATCTTTTGTGCTATCCTTTCGTAGTCATCACTCACAGTTTATATAGATTCTCACATTGTCAATCTAACATATGCTTATATATTTATCAGTTATTAATCATTCATGACTAAACTATTTATTCCATCATTTATACGAGATATTCTCAATTTTGTTATAAAGTTTATATTACACTTTCATCCAATGGTTATATATATATTTATATTGTATTTTATATCAATCTATTAAACTTCTATTATAAGATTTCCTGATGTATTACATTACCATGTCTTTTTATCCAACCATTGATAAAACAAATCCCATATCATGTAAAATTGTTTATCTTCTTGTTCTCTAATTTCAAATGTCAATTTACTCATTTCAGCACAGTCCATAATTTTCTTAATAACTTCCTCCTGCATAGGTATTTTTTCATTTTTCCAATTCTTAGCAAATACAATCCTAGCCTCTGTCAACACATTTACAATCAAATATTTCAATTCTTTATTGTACATTTCCAGTATAATTCCCAATAAAAATATCTCTGGTTTAAAGTCTATATGTTGTTTTATCATTTTTTCCAACCACGTGTGGATTTTAGTCCAATATCTTTTAGCATCCGAACACGTCCACCACATATGGTAATACAAGCCAAGTATCTGATGACATTTCCAACATTTATCCAATTTATTCTTAAACATTCTCACAATTTCTCGGGGTAAGTGCCACCTGTAAAACATCTTATACAGATTTTCTTTATAAGCAGTTGACATTGTCATTTTATAATTTTGAAACCATAATTTTTGCCATTTCTCTAAATCAATCCCATATCCAAAATTTCCCCCCAAGCAATCATCATTTCTTTAACTTGCTCCTCCTCCAATTTGAATTCTAATAAATGTCCATATAGTTTTTAATCACATTTTCATCAGTACCTATCAAAATTTTATCTAAGTCAGTCAATTTATCATAAATACCTTCTAATTTAATATCTTCATGAAATCTAGATTGTATTTGCAAATATGAAAACCAATTCATTTTTATACCTTGTTCTTCCAACGCTTGCATAGATTTAAGTTCACCCTTTTCATTCAGTATCTCACCATATCTGTTTGTTCCTTTTTATATATTATTGGATAAGAAAAAGCTTCAATAGTAGATATCCATAATGGAATTTTTAAGTAATACTGCTTTTTTATCTTCTCCCAATTTAAAAACAAAGCCTCTTGAATATGTCTTCTGAAGAACCCTTGTGTTTTAGTTCCCTTATACCAAAGAAAGGCATGCCATCCCAACAGCAGGTCATGACCTTCTAAAGTCAATAGTCTACTGTTCATTAATGTTATCCATTCCTTTACCCACAACAAATTTGCCACCTGATAATATAGTTCCCAGTTGGGCAAAGCGAACCCTCCTCTTATAATGGAATCTTGTAACAGTTTAAGATTTGTTCTTTCTTGCCCTGCCAAATATATTTCAACACAATTTTATTTAAATCTTCAAAAAACTCTTTCCCTAATCTAATTGGAATTGTCTGGAATAAATATAAAATTCTAGGCAATACATTCATCTTAATTGTTGATATTCTCCCAATCAATGATAATTGTAAATTTTTCCATTTTGCCAAGTCTGTCGTAATCTGCTGTTTGAGTTTAAGATAATTATCCTCTTTTAGTGTACTACATCTTGATGTAACATATATCCCTAAGTACTTAACCTTATTTGTGACCTGAATTTCTAAGACTTCTTCCAACTCTTTCTTTTGTCTTGCTAACATATTCTTTGTTAATATCTTTGTTTTATCCTTATTAATTTTCAAACCTGCTACCTTTCCATACTCTTCTATCCTTTCTATTAATTTGGGTGCTGTTTCCAATGGATCCTCTAATATAAATACCAGGTCATCTGCAAAAGCTTGCAATTTATACTCTTCCTTTTTAATTTTCATTCCTTTTATTTCTTTGTCTTCTCTAATATTCCTATTCAACACTTCCAGTGTTAACACAAACAGCAGAGGTGACAGTGGACAACCTTGTCTTGTCCCTTTTCTTATATCTATAGACTCTGTCAATTCTCTATTGATCATAACCTTTGCGGTTTGTTTATGATATATCGTTTCAATGGCTTGAATAAATTTTTTACCAAAGCCCATTTGTACCAGTTGCAATAACATAAAACGCCAACTCACATTATCAAAGGCTTTTTGAGCATCTAGAAACATCAAAGCCATTTGCTTTTCAGGATGTGCCAAAGTATCCAGGATTATTCTCATATTATATTTAATTTGTCTCTTTGGCAGAAATCCATTTTGATCAGCGTGAATAAAATTATTTAAATATCTTTTCAATCTTTCTGCCAAAATTGAAGCAAAGATTTTATAGCCTGAATTTAATAGGGAAATAGGTCTATAGTTTTTAACTTGCTGTGGATCTGTGTCTTCCTTTGGTATAAGTGTAATATATGCTTCTGACCATGTTTTGGGTATTCTCTTCTTTGACATAACTTCATTCATGACTTCTAATAATTGAAGATTCAACACTTCCTGAAAAGTCTTATAAAATTCTGCTGGCAATCCATCTGGACCTGGTGCTTTCCCTGTATTTTGTTTCTTTATGGCTTCTGTTAATTCCATCATTGTTATGTTCCCTTCTAACATTATTTCAATGTCTTTGGGTATCTGTGGTAATTTTGCTTTCCGTAAATATTGCTTAATTTTTTCTTCTTGAATGTTCTCTTGATAATACAATTTTCCATAATAGTCTTGTATGATTCTTTTCTTCTCTTCACTTCCATAGCAGATATGTCTTTCTTCATCTATTAAGTGGCTAATCCTTCTTGATTCTCTTTCCTTTCTCACTTTATAAGCTAACCTTGTTCCTGCCAAGTGAACAAGAGACCTTCTGGTATCAGCCATCTGTAATTTACTCCTCTTTTTATTATTATTATTGTTGTTGTTGATGATGATGATGATGATGATGATGATGATGATGATGATGTTGTTGTTGTTGTTGCTTGGATTTATATGCTGCCCTATCTCCCGAAGGACTCAGGGCAGCTCACAACACTAAAAACACAAAATACAAAATTTAAAATTACTAAAAAATAAGTAAGTAACTCTTTGGTCAAAAAAAGGTATTTCTCTTCATCTCTTACTCTTCTTGGTACTTGTTTTAGCACCACAATTCTTTTATCTTTATATTTTAACGTCTTTTCTCTTGCCACCTGCAGTATCTGTGTTTTAATAATTTTCTTAGTAAATTCCAATATGAACTTCTCCTGGTAGTTTGTTCCTCATTGGATATATTGTATAGACATGGAACACTTCATCCATTCCATCCATCATTTTCTTTGGTTATCTCTAGTACTGCCAGTATTTCTGTCATTTTTCAGCAAGATTTTCACCCTTTTCTTCCTCCACATTTTGGAATCTTAGGTAGAATTCTGACCTGTCAATCTCCCATCCCAATGGCCCACTCCTGCCTTTTTCAACTTTGCTCAATCTGGTGTTGATATCTCCAATTTTCTTATCTCTTTGTTCATCTTGTTCTTTCAATTTTCAAGTCTATCCTCATATCATCATCTGTTGAATATTCTCAACTTTTCTGTCTTCAGTTTTTCTCAATATTCTCCGTTCTCTTTTCAATATTATCTGTTTTTGTTTGTAGTTTTTGGATTCCTCGCATAATCATCTGTAATGTCACTTCCCTTCTCCTTCTCCTTCTCTGTTGTAATATCATCTGTATTGATCATTGTCCTCCAGATGGTGAGGAGAAGCAGTTGGTGCATGAGAAGTTGGAGCTGTTGTTTGTCTTCTGCTCATTTTGTAGTTGCTGACAATTAAAAAAGAAAAAAGAAGAAAAAAGAAAAAAGGAGAAAGAAAAAAGGAAAAAGGACAGGAGTAGGCAACTACTACCCCAATAAAAAAAAAATATGGAAAAAAGGGAAGAAAAAAATAGAGAGGGGAAAAAAAAGGGAAAATCTTAGGCTCTGACACCTTAATCAATTGGTTCAATTATGTAGAGAGAGAGAAAAGAAAAAAAAAGAAAAAGAGAAAAGGAAATTTTTTTAAAAGGAAGTAAAGGATGAAAAAAGAAAAGAAAACCAATAATAGTCTGTGTAGTTCCCTTAATATAAAAAAAACCAAAAATCAAATAAAAAGGAATGGGTAAAAAAAAATATATAACCTAGTTCCTGGGTTAAAGGGCTAACATCCCAACATAAAAATCCAGCTAGCGGGGAAGTGGAAAAAAAAATAGCAGATCATTACAAAAAGTGAGTCACTACCACTAAATGTCCAAGGCTCTAACGTAAATCAATTCAAACTTTCCAGTTCCAGTCTTTTCAAGGTCACTTCAATCTTCTTTCTTTCTTTCAACTTCAACTCCAGACTCTGGCTATCAATAGTTACACAGAAGAGCACCTGTATAAACAATCTGCCGTGCTCATCCCACTATCTTTTCAGTGAAAACCTCAGAGTCCTTGAATGTAGCTCCCATATACAAACAAGTAAGAAAGAAAAGAAAAGAAAATATCTAAGCCTCTAGATGTCAGTGCTACTTATTTCTCTTCACTTTCAGTTCCCCTCATGTATCCAAAGCCAGGAACAGAAAAAAAAATAAAGTCTTTTAAAAAGAAAGGGAAAGAAGTAAACCTCAAATAAAAAAGAAAAGCCTTAATCAAGACAGACTCTAAAAAAAAATGGTTAAAAAAAGTAAGAAAAATTAGAAAAGACCAGTCCAGTCTCAAATAAGAAGCTTTTGCCAAATTCCAGTTCATTTAAAAAGGAAAAAACCTTCAATTTAAACTTAGCTTAATTTCCCCGCTTGACCTCTTTTATCTTCACTTTTAATTTCACTTTAAATCTTTTAGGGTGTTCTCTCCAAAAAATAATAAATAAAAAATCATCTCACCAAGCTGACACACTTTCTTTCAATCTCTTCCATTCCAGAGCTGTCCCAGCTTCAGCAGCTTTAATGGCTGCCTCTCCGCCACTGGCAAAAAGGGCTTCTCCTGGATCTACTACTTTGCTGTGTCCCTGGGATCAGCAGGACATGCCCTTATCAGTCACCATCTCTATGGGATGGTTTAGGTCCGTTGGGACCATCCAACAGCGGAGATATTGACGGCAATCTTAGAGGATTAAGATCGCACGTCGTACCACCGCAACGCCAGCTCCGCCCTCCTACATCCATATCTATTCTTGACTATGATTGATGTCTATTTGAGTAGATTGTGTATTGATTTTTCTTTGGATTTGTTTCTCTCCATATGTCTTGCAGACATATTTATTCTGTCATTTAAAAAAAGTCCTTGGTAAAGTTTTTCATGCCTTTTTGTCTATTTTCCTACTTCTATAGTCCAGTTTTATATCTACAATTGCATTAAAATCTCCTAACAAACAAATATTTTCAAGTCCATTTCAGTTATTTTCATATGAAGTTTTTTTAAATAAAATTCTTGTTTATTATTTGGTGTATATATTGCTATCAAGAGTATTTGTTTTTGATTTATTACTACCTCCATCATCAATATTCTCCCTTCTTCATGTATATATATTTGTTTAGCATTCATTGTTTCCTTTATATATAAAGCCACTCCCTTTTCTTTTGTTGTGCTAATGAACAATATAATTTCCCAATTTGGGGGTATTCCAGTGATTTACTATGTTGTTTTTTAATGTGAACTTCTTGGAGACAAATTAGGTCTAATTTTAAATTTTTTAATTTTGTAAAAGTTTTTTCCCTTTTCATGGGGGAATTCAGTCCATTTATATTGATAGACAACATCTTTAATTCTTCTTCCATCATTTCTCTTGTATATGGGTCTTATTGTCCTAGTTGATCTTATTTCTCTCTGTTCCTTTGCTTTTGCTCCTTCTCTCTGCTCGTTCTATTTTCTCAGCATCACTTTCTTCTTGTTGCCTGTTCTTTTCCACTCTTGTTGATTCCTCGTCTTTTACACTCTACTTCCTCTCCTCTTTCCTGTTCCTCATTTGTATTATATAATCATAAAATTCGTGTGCTTTGTCTAGTGAATCCAATCTATATCTTTTTTTCATTCCAAGTAACTAATATTCCTTCAGGTGTCAACCATCTGAAGTTTACATTGTATTTAATCAGCTGACCTATCAAGAATTGATATTGTTTCTGTAAGTCTCTTACTCTTCTAGGCACCTGTTTCAGGACTACAATTTCTTTCCCTTTATATTGCAGTGGTTAATCCTTTACTTTTTAAAGTATTTCAGCTCTTATCATCTTTTTAACAAATCTCACATGTACTTCTCTTGGGAGGTTATGTCTTCTCGCATAGCTTGTATGTATTCTGAATATTTCATCCATCTCTGCCTGCATCTCCTGCTTGTTTATCTGTAAAGCATCTGCCAACAACTCTGTCATCTTGTCAGGAAGGTCTTCCCCTTTTTCTTCTTCAATATTTTGGAATCTCAAGAAGTAAGCAGCCTTTTCCATTTCCAACAAAATCCTGGTTGTCTCCAGCTCCTTATTTTTTGATGGACTTGATGCTGCTGCTGCTGCTGATGGTGCAGATGGTGTTTTCTTTCCTAGTTTGCTTAGCTAGCATCAAAAGAAGTCCATGAGTGTTCCACCCACCAGAATGTCATGGGGTCAAGGCTGTGGTCATTCCATGCTGAGTTGATGCTGCTGTTCAAGAGCCTGAGCAGGGGGTTGGACTAGAAGACCTCTAATGTCCCTTCCAACTCTGTTATTCTTTTAAGGATCCTAAATGCATCATGTCCAACTCATCCTCATATACCTCAGCAGCAGTTTCTTCCCTCAAGGGTGAGCCTGCATGCAGGAACTGTGTGGAAGAACATGGAAGAGAGGATGCTGAATTTTCTTCAGGAAAAGATAATGGGAAATGTTAATTTGAGATCTCTGAGCTGTCCCTAATGCAAAGAGAAGTAATAATGTAAATTTGAGGCCAATTTCTGATGATTCATGTATGATGCAAAGCCATAGGTTCACACAAAATGCAAAGACACAAAATATGGTCTACAAGCCACAATGGCTGGTTTCATACATCAAGCTACATCAAACTCAAGAAACTATATTATGAATTAGCATAATATATGAATCCTGTCTATTAGAGCCTGAAACTCTTAAGGACTGGGCTTGAACTCATTTTGGCCATGTTGGTTGGGAATAAAAGAATTGAAATCCAATGCAATTGGAGGGTACCCAGTGTGCATTTTGTTCAGCTTCTTAGCTTAAAATCTTTGGTGCTCATTTTGGCTGGGAGTACACAATTTGTTATATCTGTATATTGCACTTCCATTTTAAATGGTAGTTTTATGCTGAATGGCTCATCTAACAATAACAATAATTTCTGCCCATCCCACATGCTGTAACAGGATGGACATGTTCCAGGTTTCTTTCTTAAAGCAACATTATCAGATGGGACTTAGGAGGAATACCTTCTCTGTCCTTTGGAATAAAATTTAGTTATCCCCAACACTGTTAATCTGTAGAATGGCTTTAAAATTTTGGTTTTTCTCCCAGAATGGCCAGAATGATAGATGAGATATCAGCCCTTTGAAGGAGTTCAGACAAGAAGCACTGACCATGAGTACTCACACTACCATTACTGTAACGTTGCAGTAACAGAAACTTGCAAGCCTGCATTTAGCTCTTTCCTCCCTTTTACCATCTCAGAAACTATGGTGAGTCCATTCTGAGATGCTTTCTCCACCCCCACCCCCCACTTTTGGACTCAGATTTTGTTTGTCAGACCATTGTCTAAACTGTAGTTCTTCCTTCTGTCTCCCAAAATCAGTCCAATATATCACTATATGACCCCATCTTCAGGAGGTGGAGTATGCACTGATAGGCCCTGACTGTATGCTGTTTGGTATATTGAGGTTGAGTTTGGCTTTGTTGTTGTTGTTGATATTGGGGGGGGGGGGGGGTGTCCACACTAGGTTGGGCAGTTAAATGCATATAAAATCACCAACACAATGTTATGACACTTTAAACCTGACTACTGCATCAATTTTGGGGATGGAAGAGAATGAATAGAACCTTTTTGTTTACTTTTTGTAAAGATTCTTTCAGTTCCTACCTTGAGGAAGAAAATAAGTGCAAATGTCATTGTGGTGGTGACATGAGTATGAACGAAAACCAGTAGCAGAATCTAGTCAGGGTGCATGGAAGTAACCATTAAAAAACTTAAAACAGAAATGGGGAAAATGGCATGAGATGCAGTGGAAAATAAAATGGTTGGAAGAATTGGTGATACAGTACATATATGTCAGGATAATAACAATTTAATAGCTGACCAGCTGCTGTAATACTGTAATGATGCTACAATGATGTAATGCTGGAATGAGGTTTTTGGGGCTGATATCTCTTTGAAGCCTGTCATAAGGAGAGGCCCTGTTGAGGTGTATCTTTCTCCGTGTGTGCTTCTGTGCTGTAAATGGTGTTTGCCTGTTTGTTCAAGGCCTGTCTCAAAGTATTTGTATGTGTATGTTTTTGTGGATAAAACCACTGTATTTAAATACTGTCATGCCCCTGTCAGAATCTGATTCTGAGGGGGAGGCTGAGCAGCTGACAGGGAGTGGGAGTGTGGCTCCATTGGCTGTGGAAGAAACTGGGGAAGGGCAAAGTCCATCTGGGCAGAGCAGGGAAGAGGTAGAGCAAGGCAGAGGGAATTCAGAGGAAGATCCAGGCCCACCCCCTCTTCATCCTAGGGCACACAGGGAGGAACGGAGAAGGGAGCAACATGAGTTGCATGGCTACGGGGAGAAAGGGCCCTGATTCCCTTCATTAGCTGCAGCTGGGAACACAATGTTTTAAAAGGGAGATTGCGCACAGCAACTTGTTGGAAGCAAATTGTGAGTTATCTGTTATTGTCAAGGCTTACCTGGGTTCCTGGTGTCTTCCCAACTGTGTGTGTTTTGCTGGCCTTTCAAGTCTGCAATTCCTTATCCTGCCCTGTCAAGTTAATTACTGCAGCGTGGTTTGTGTGGATTTTTATTTACAGTTTGTATGTACTTTGTTTTTGGACTGAATCTCCTCCACTTAAAGACTGTTCTTGGGAGAGTTTTTTTCTCCAGCTGAAGGTAACCTGGACATTGGGGGCAAAGTTGGAGGTATTAAAGGGACTCTTCTTACTTATGTGACTGTGTTGCCTTTGTGCCACGCCCCGGGTCATCACAAAAGTTGTCTCACCTAGTCACATTGTATGCACTCTGACAATATATTCCTTGTCAGAGTGATGGCAGACTGGTTTTTTAAAAAAGTGTAAGTGCAGGCATAATGATCACCCTTAATTCTAGTGCTTGCCTTGATACAATTTAGCATTTAGTTTTTAGATAAGCACTTCACATGCAGGATTGTCACAATTTTTACAGCCCCCCTTGGTAGCTGTGCTAGGTGGTCTAGGACAACTCACCATGAGATAATTCAATGCAAGATTACTGTTATCCGCCACTGTTTCTTTGACATTTTAATTTTTGTCATTCACATTTCATTTTGTCCCTCCTTTAGCATCCTTTCTTTACTGATTCTATTCCACCATTTCTTCTATATTAGTGTAACTCTTATATTTCTCGATTCATTTAGTTCCTTTTACCCACACTTAAGGCACATGAGTGCCTTTTGGGCAGTTGCATATGCACCCGCTACCATCGGGTAAAGTTGTTTTTTGGCAGGATTCACAACAGGACTGGTGGTTTTGATGTGTTTCTTTCATGATCATAGAATTCAGTAAATGAGAAATGCATGTTCATGCTGATATATACCTTTGCATACCCTGCCTGTCATCTTTTTTTTTTCTGAAGAATGATGCATAGAATATTACCTCATGTTAAGATCAAAGGAAATCATAAGTATCAATATAATTGTCAACATCTGGGACAGCAACATCAAGGCTATGCCCCTGTGCACCATTTCGGAGTTGCCACAAGTAAGGAGGGGAAAGGGGGTTGCTTGGGGTGCACTGCTGGGTGTTGGGTGCTGGGTATGGCAACAGACTCACAGAGTGGGGCACAACAGACTAGTGGAGGGGACTCGGAAGAGTGAAGCAGCAGCGGCTGGAGAGTCTTTGCTGGAACAAGCCTGGAGCAAGCCTTGCCGAGCCCTCATAATCAGATGGCAGGCGGAAGACGGTAATACTGGCTAGATTCCAAATTTCACTGTCAAGAGACCAGTAAAGGGCAATTGCTCTACCAACAAATGGTGTGGCCTCATTTCTTACTGGCTAGGCTCAGAACTGTGAGAATAATCTTGCTACTGCAAAATATTATAGGACCTTTACCTTATTGTCTTTTAACATGCTCCCTGGAAGAAAGATGCCAATGTACAGGAATATCTGCAGGTGAGGTTAAAAAAGTCAAGATGGCAACTGCAACTGCATTATCAAAACTGCCTTCCTTTCTTACATGCCAGTTTATCCACTTTCCAGAGATGCTTTGTCCCTGTCATTCTGGAGCAGTTGGCCATGTGGGCCATATGCTGCTCTGGTGTTGATGATAATGACAACATTTGTTACTTGTATTTTACTGTAACTGTAGTTCTGAGTAAATTTCCAAGCAGACAAGGCAAATTCTACCTTTCATTTCTTTCTGCAAACCATTAAAAGATGTTTCTTTTAAAACTGCCAACTTCTGTTTCAGAGCTTGTATCGTTAGGACAGAGATAGTAAAAGTAGACAATTATTTTTACCTAGAAACAAACAATGTAATCTGGCAACTTTATCTAATTTAGTTTACAATATAGTATACACACACATCTTATTTTATACTTTATGGAGAGACTTGGCCACTACCATCATGAATACATCCCATAGACATGCTGGGAAAAGAAAAACCAAACTGCAAAGCAAATTCCTTAAACTCAATTCCAGAACCAAAGAAACACCAGAACCTGACTGGGTGGTCAACATGTCCAGCCGCCCGCAATCCACTGCAGAACACAGGATTCTACAAAAAGGACTCAAGTATAATACAGGTGGTGCCAACCACCTAGAATTTTTTGCAGCCCTAGAAAGGGCATTTAAAACCACCAAACTTGCCACAGAGGTCCAAGAAATCATTAGACAAAGCATTGTTCCACAGATCAGAAGAAGACAGGAACAGAATCAACTTACAACAGAAGACAAAGCAGCCCTCAGAAACCTAATAAAGGACCAAGACCACCATCAACCTACCTGCAGAAAATGACCAAACCAAATGTAAGGAGCCCCCCCACCCTAAAATCAGGTGGGAAGGAAAACCACCCCAAGAAATATAAAAGACTTTCCATGACATAAAAATCAAACCACAGTTTCTCACTGGCTAGGAAAACTGCCCGGATTGGTTTTCACAATGAGTCAAGTATGAACGAGATATTTTTGTATCTCTTTCACAAAAGTGGAGTGCTTATTGAAAGTAGATACCAAGCATCTCAAACAGCCTCATTCAGAAGGAGAAAGTGCCGCCAGCTATAGCCTATTCATAAACAGAACGTTGCCGGCTGCAGGTTTTGCAAGAAGCCAAAGGCTAAAGGGATTAAAATACAAACAATAACATTTAATCTAGATTCCCCCACTTGACCTAGAGGGCAGGACATGACCCCTCAACCTCAATAGGAGCTAGTCTACCACAATTAAAATATTAAAAAAAACACATACAAGTCAATTGCAGAACAAATCTGGATATTTCAATTACAAAGCCCAGAAACTATATAAAAATCTGTCTACCAGACCTGGTTGTCAGCTGTCCCAGAACCAATGCTGTGTCACTTCACTTCTGAATAAACCAGACCTCCTTTCTAACAGCTGGCTTCAACCTCTTTATTTCTACTAAGGGGACATTCCTGCCGCTTATTTCCCCGCTGGAAAAATTAGCCTGGAATTCAACTTCCAATACACAGTTATTATGGACAGAACACAATACCTTCAAAAAGCAAAAGAAATACTTGAGGACAAAGAGCACTACATCCCTGTGAACACTAACACAATACAAAAACTAGACAACCAGATCAAGGGAATCCTCAGTGACCTCACTAAGAAAGGCCAAATTACCAAAGAGGAACAGTGGCAGATGAGAAGCAATGGACCTATCCTCCCATGCTTCTACATATGCCCCCAAATACATAAAGCTGGCATACCCCTCCATCCAATCATATCACTACCAGGGACCCCTACATACAACATTGCAAAAGAATTAACAAAAAAGCATGGGCATCTCACAAGAGGAAGCAAACACTCCATTAACTCTGCACTACAGTGCCTTCAAACAATCAGGGATGTGACTATAGATGCTGCCGCTGTGGACACTGTCACTGCGTGGTTTTCGATCATCACCTATATTGTCTGTGTTGCCTGGGCTGTCTGTGCTGCTGCTGGGCTTGTTTCTGCCAATTCCTGGGGTGCTGTCTGCAGCGCCATGAGTTGTGCTGGCAGGTGTGAAGATCTAGCCCTGATTTAGGGCCACTGGCGCGATGGACTGATGCTGCAGGCACTAAAACATCGTAGGTGCTGGAGTCTTAACCTGGACGTGGGGCCTGCACAGGACTCAAGAAATGGAGCTCTGCATCCCAATGGGGGATGGGCTTACCAGCCTAAGCTGGGGCTGGTGAGTTGGCCTATCCTGGCTTTTGGTCAGCTGGGGCCGGTAAAGCCGAGGCGTTTGGGGCCTGCACCGAAATGACACCCAGACATGTCCTGGGGGCTATGGGTGTGGGTCTGGAAGAGCCTCGGACTCAACCCTGGGTGGACGATGCTTTGGCCTGGGTGAACATTGTCTCCCGGAGTGTGGTGGAAGATGGGACGTCCCCTAGGCAGCATGGGCTGCTGCAGAGGTTGCCTGGCTGCCTGTTTGTCCTGGTTGGTATCGGCCTGGGTGAGGGCAGCTGGGCCGCTGATCCCTCTCCTGCTGAACTCCTTTGTCATCTGGAGACTTTGGCCATCTTGAGATCTGGACAGAGCGTTTTTCCCTCCCTCTCACTTTTTTGGTTCAAGGATGCCTGCCGGGATGAATGTTCCCGCCGTCGTGAGAGGATGATGGTGAACGGTATGGGAGCACACCTGCCAACCTGTTGTGGGAGAACAGTGGAGGCTGGTGGCATTGTCTCTGCTGGCTGTTGCCAGGGCTCCTGAGTGGGTGAGTGGTGGAACGCCACTGCTGGTGAGAGTGCGGTGGCCAGTCCGTGGTTGGGCCCCCTTCATTGGGCCCCTCAGTGGTTGTGAGAGGACCCCGGGCTTGAACTGTCCCAGCAACTCGACCTGGACCAACCACTCGAACTGGACATCTTCCATTTGGTTTCTTTTTGTCATCTTCCTCCCTGTTTTTTATGATCCGAACGCTGCGGACTTATCAAGTTACTGAGTTGCAGGCCCTGAGGGAGTCCCCTCTATCCTGGGTGTGGCCTGCTGGGTTATCGATGGCCTATCTTGATGACGGATCTTGGGATCCCGAGAGGTGGCACTGCGTGGAAAAGGGTAGGGGTCGGGGGTTGGGTGATAAGAGGGGAGCCAAGACCTTGTTGTTAAAATTTTTAAATAAATTTTTAAGGGGTTTAGGGGAAGGGAAGGGTAACCAGGCCTGGTTGGAGCCTGAGGGAGCCCCACTAGGATCTTCCCAGTCCAGGTTGGAAATGGGCCATGGCGGGGGGGGGGGTTGGGGCCGGCCGAGGCTTCTGGGGAATGGGTGGAGTATGGGATTTGCACGGTGACTGGGAAAGGCAGCAGAGGTAAGGGCGGAGGGCCATATCGATCTCCGGGAGTGCGCCCCCACTGTCTTCGAGCAGTGGCACGCTCTGACCCTCTGATTCCTACCCACTTGCCCGGGCGCTTGGAGGAGCGGGACCCTGGGCTGAGGCTGGTTTATCTGAATGCCAGGTCCATTGGAAACAAAGCTCCCCTCATCCGAGAATTGATCGAGGAAAGCGCGGACCTGGCTTGTATCACGGAGACCTGGTTGGGCCTGGAGGGAGGGGTCCCTCTGGTAGAATTGTGCCCACCAGGTTTCCGTGTGATACACCAGCCCCGGACCCAGGGCAGGGGCGGGGGTGGTGGTGGTTGTTGTTATCAGGGAGGTTCTTTGTCCAAGGGAGGCCACTGTCCCGCAGATAGGTGGGTGTAAGTCCCTTCTCTTGAGATGGGGCCCTCAGGGTCAGTTGGGCCTGTTGCTCGTGTACCTTTCTCCCCACTGCATGGGAATGGCCCTGCCTGATCTGCTCGATGTCTTGGGGGTGGCGGTTGAGTTCCCCAAACTTATGGTATTGGGGGATTTCAACTTGCCATCCCTAAGGGGGAGCGTCGAAGCTAGATCAGGAGTTCATGGCTTCCATGGTGGCCATGGACCTGACTCAAATAATACAGGGCCCCACCCATGAGGGGGGGGACACACACCCGACCTTGTTTTTATCTCGGACAGTAATGATCTGGGTGGGGGATCTCCGACTGTTCATCCCCTGCCATGGACCGACCATTCCCTCCTGAAGCTGACCTTCTGGAATGCCACCCCTCACCGCTGGGAGGCGGAACCAGTGAGATGGTTCCGCCCCAGGCGCCTAATGGACCCAGAGAGGTTCCAGATGGCGCTTGGGTTAATCCCGACCTCTCTCGCCCACGGCTCGGTTGAGACTCTGGTGGACGCCTGGCAGACGGCTGCCACCGGGGCGCTTGACCAGGTCGTTCCTTTGCGGCCTCTCACCTGGTGCAGATCCCGGTCGGCTCCCTGGTTTTCCGCGGAGCTCCGGGAGATGAAGCGTCGGAAGAGAGGCCTAGAGAGCTGTTGCAGGTCCAGCAGGTCTGAATCTGACCGATCACAGTTAAGAGCCTATGTTAGGTCTTATCTTGCTGCGATGAGGGAGGCAAAGTGTGCTTACTTCTCCTCTCTCATCAGGTCCGCAGATAATCGCCCGGCCGCCCTGTTCAGGGTCACCCACTCCCTCCTTAACCAGAGGTGGGGGAGGACCCTCTGCAGGGACGAGCCGAGGAGTTTAGTCAGCATCTGACAGACAAGATCACTCAGATCCGGGCCGGTCTGGACTCTGACTGGTCAGAGTCCAGCAGGAGTGATATGGCGGGTCTTAGGGATTTCATCTGGGAGGAGTTTGACCCTGTGACTCCAGAGGAGGTGGACAGGATCATGGGGAAGTTGAATGCTGCCATGTGTTTACTGGACCCGTGTCCCTCCTGGCTGGTTTATGCCACCCGGGAGGTTACACGAGGCTGGCTCCAGGCAGTAATAAATGCTTCTTTGAGTGAGGGAGTCTTCCCCGCACCTTGAAAGAAGCGGTGGTGAAGCCACTCCTCAAGAAGCCTGCCTTGGACCAAGCTAATTTAAACAACTTTCGACCCATCTCCAACCTTCGCTTTGTGGCGACGGTTGTTGAGAGCGTGGTAGCCAAGCGCTCCTGGTGTTCCTGGAAGAAACCAACTATCTAGACCTGCACCAATCGGGCTTCAGGCCCGGATACAGCACAGAGACAGCGCTGGTCGCGCTGGTGGATGATCTCTGGAGGGCACGGGACAGGGGTCATACCTCTGTCCTGGTCCTATTAGATCTCTCGGCGGCTTTTGATACCATCGGCCATGGTATCCTATTGCGACTCCTTGATGGGTTGGGACGCCCTTGACATGATGTCCTGGTGCCTGAAGGCGGTGCAGGTCTGGATGGGGAGGAACAGGCTCTGACTCAACCTGGCCAAGACCGAGTGTCTATATGTACCGGCATCTCAAGTTGTCCAGGATATTCCATCGTTAACTATAGGGGGAGACGTGTTGCCCCTCATAGATAGGGTGCGCAACTTGGGCATCCTCCTGGATGCACGGCTCAGTTTGGATAAGCAGGTGGGAGCTGTGGCCAGGGGGGCATTTGCCCAGGTTCACCTGGTGCCCAGTTAGCCCTACCTGGATCGAGATGCCCTACGTACGGTCACTCATGCGCTTGTTACTTCCTGTCTGGACTACTGCAACGCTCTTTATATGGGGCTGCCCTTGAGGAGCGCCCAGAGGCTTCAACTTGTCCAGAATGCGGCGGTGCAGGTTGTGATGGGAGTGTCCCGATACTCCCATGTTACACCCCTCCTGCGTGTGCTGCACTGGTTACCGGTTGCCCTCCGGGTGAGATTCAAGGTGCTGGTTTTGACCTATAAAGCCCTTCATGGCTTAGGACCGGGATATTTATGGGAGACCCTGCTGCCAGCAACTGTTTCCCATCATCCTGTGCGCTCTCACAGACAGGGCCGCCTTGGGGTTCCATCAGCCAGACAATGTCAGCTGGCGACCCCTAGGGGTAGGGCCTTCTCTGTGGGAGCACCCACCCTATGGAACCAACTGCCCCTGGAGCTTCGGGTGGCCCCTGACCTCCGGTCTTTCTGTCGGGGCCTAAAAACATGGTTGTTCCAACTCGCTGACCTGGACTGGGGGGGGATGGGAGTTTTAACGATTGTTTTTAGTGTTTTTAGTGTTTTGATTATAAATTGGGTTTCCTATTTAATGTCTTTTTAATTGTATATTTTGTATTGTTTTTATGGTTGTACGCTGCCCCGAGTCCTTAGGGAGACGGGGTGGCTTAGAAATCAAATAAATAAATAAATAAATAAATAAATAAATAAATAAATAAATAAATAAGCACATAATCATGGTCTCATTTGATGTCACAGCCCTGTTCACGCCCATAGATCCAGAATTAGCCAAAGAATACATGACGGCATTGTTCCACAGCACACCTGACTTAACTGAATACATGAAGATCGAAACACCCAGGATTATGGATCTCATAAACCTCTGCTTAACTACATACTTCCAATTTGATGGACAAATTTACCAATAAATTAAAGGTACACCTATGGGATCACCGCTTTCAGGACTTATAGAGGTTGTCATGCAATGTCTAGAAGCCATAGTGCTTCTACAAATACAACTGAAAATATGGATCAGATATGTAGATGACACTTTCACCATAATAAAAAAGGACCAATTAGAGAACACCCACGTTTTTAAAGGAATCTAGTTTACTAGAGAAGAAGAAAACAACAACTCACTACCCTTCCTGGACATCCTGATCAGCAGAGACCACAATGGCAAACTAGAAACTCAAGTGTACAGAAAAACCACCCATATTAACCAGGTGCTCTACTACTAAAGCAAC
The DNA here is from genome assembly GCA_009733165.1 of Naja naja. Classification (NCBI taxonomy): domain Eukaryota; kingdom Metazoa; phylum Chordata; class Lepidosauria; order Squamata; family Elapidae; genus Naja; species Naja naja. The sequence continues at coordinate 23,198 of SOZL01001255.1, forward strand.
AACCCAACCTCCCACAAGAGAAGCTGCATAAGGACTTTATTTAGACAAGCCCAAATGCACTGCAGCAACCCAGAACAGCAGAAAAAGGAAATGGAGCATCTATACAACATATTCCAACAAAATAGATATCCACGCAACGTTATCAAAAAGTCCCTGACCACACAACCCAATACAGCACAACCAACATAAACCCTAAAAAGAATTACACTGCCATACATCAAGAATATCTCAGAAACCACCAACAGACTACTACAACCAAATGGAATCAGCATAGCACACAAGCCAACTAAAGCCCTTCAAAACATCCTAAGCCAACCAAAACACGCAGCAACCCCAGAAGAAAAAACAGGAGTCATCTACAATATACAATGTATGAACTGCAACAATCACTGTGTAGGACATACAGGCAGAAGACTGGCAGAATGCATCCATGAACACCAACTAGTCAGAAGACATGATGAAAATTATTTAATTTCACAATATATAGACAGATTTAACCATAGTTTCAATTGGGAAAATGTGACCATCCTAGACCAAGCCAAGTCAAAACACGCCAGGGAATTTCTAGAAGCCTCACACTGGCAAATTATTATTATTATTATTATTATTATTATTATTATTATTATTATTTGGACTTGTATGCCGCCCCATCTCCGAAGACTCGGGGAGGCTCACAACTAAAACAACCACAATAAATAATTAAAAAAGAATTAAACTAATCACAAGCCCAAAATAGCAACAAATTTAAAATTTAAAATAATTTAAAAAACCACCCCAGGTCACAGCCATTGGTCGAACAGCCAGGTCTTCAAATCATGGTGGAAGGTGCGGAGGTCAGGGCCAGGCGGAGCCCCAGGGGTAGTTGGTTCCAAAGGTCAGGGGCATGACAGAATAGGCTGTCACCAGGGGACCACCAGCCAGCATTTACTTGCCGGCGGGACCCGAGGAGTCCTTGCCTGTGTGCTGCAGGGGCGGTTGGCACTCGATATCGGCAGGAGTCGCTCCCTTAAGTATTGAGGACCCATGTAGTGTAGGACTTTGTATGTTAAAACCAAAACCTTGAATTGCACCAGTGCAACCGGCAGCCAATGCAGACCACGGGAGGGTAATATGGGAGAATCGGAGACTCCCATCACCACCTGCGGCGCATTCTGCACCAGTTGCAGTCTCGGATGGTATGCAAGGGCAGTCCTAAATAGAGAGCATTGCAGTAGTGAGTCAGAGGTAACAAGAGCATGGGTGACTGTGCGCAGGGCAACTCGGTCCAGAAATGGGCTGATGAACAAAGGCGGAACTGGGCAAAGGCCCCTGGCGGCCCCACCTGTTCCTCCAACCGAGCCGTACATCCAGGAGGGCCCAGATTCCTCCCCTATCCACAGGGGCAACACCACTCCCCTATGGCCAAAGATGGATACTCCTGACTGGACCGAGATGCGGTATGCACAGCCACTCAGTCTTGGCTGGGTTGAGTCGTTCCTGCTCATCCAAATCCGTGCATCCAAACACCGGGTCATCAAGGAGAGGGCATCACTGATCTGGTTGGGGTGGAAATGTACAGCTGGGTATCATCCGCGTACTGATGGTATCTCACCCCAAAACCACGAATGATCTCCAGAGGCTTCATGTAGATGTTAAATAAAGAGGGAGAGGACTGACCCTGAGGGACCCCACAAGAGACCGCCTGGGGTCAGCCTCTGCCCCTACCAACACTGATTGCGACTGCCCGAGAGGTAGGAGGTGAACCTCTGAAGAACAGTGCCCCCCACTCCCAACCTCCCGGTGCCGGATACCATGGTCGATGGTATCGAAGGCGCTGAGAGGTCTAATAGGACCAGGACAGAGGAAAAACCCTTTCCAGCCCTCCAGAGATCATCCATCAGTGCGACCAATGCCGTCTCCGTGCTGGAGATATGTGTCTATTGATTAGCCATCAATAGACACATAGACATTAACAATGTCTATAGACTATGCAAAAGAGACAATCAACCAGCCAAAAAGGGGGAAAAAAGACCCAAGCACCTCTCCACCAGCAATCAGCACCCAGAATAGCATAGATTAACTCCAAGGTTAACATCAGACCAAAAATCAAGTAAACAATACCCCAATCAAGAAACTGCCAAAGAGCCAACAGTAAACAGTCTAATCAAAGAATCTCTAAGACCACACCCACCAACACTGACAGGGCAAACCACCAACATGTAAACTGACAGCAAATAGCACTCCTTACTAGCACTGATGATGTTACCTACTTTGGGTAATGAAACGTCTGCAAGAAAACAAGCAAGCTCAGAGAGCACCAAGGAACCCTTCTTTCAACCATTCTCCTTTACTGAGACCTTTAATACCTTGTGGGACAGGAAAGAAAGCAAAGATGGCCTGACCATTAAGATAACCATTATCATGGTTTCTTTGTAAAATAAGCTGAAAATGATTCACAGTGTTCAAGTTCATGTAGAAATTGGTGGACTTATGCAATCAAACAACTCTATAAACAGTTTCTGCAATACATTGCTACTAGTTGTTCATTTAGTTACTGCAGAGTTGGCTTTGAATGTTAATAGTTAATAAAGAATTTTTGTTTCCCTTTTCTCTCCCTGACTAATTGTTCTTTCATTTTGGCTCTTCACTTTTAAAAAAAATACTCTTGATTGATCTAGAGACCACTGTGAATCTTTTTACTGGAAAAGAAAATAAATAAACAAAATGAAAATAAACAATTTAACAGAAAAAAAATCTAAACATCGCAATAAATAAATGATGGACATTTCACGTTTAAGAGCTTCAGATACTTAAGAGACTGTATTAAACCAGTATTCAATCATGCTGGATTTTATATCATTCAGAAGGTTTGCAAAGCTTGAGAGGGAAAAAAAATTAAGCTCAAGACACAGAACAATCTGGTCGAGATTTATATGCATTTTTAGTTGAACCAATTCTTCACAGAACATTACAATCCCCAGGAGGCCCTGGGAAAGACAACACAGTCAAAATGGTATCAAATCAGGGTAAGTATGTAGTATAATTCATCTGAGGAGGTTTTTTTGGAACTTCTCTGACCAACGTGGAGCCAGTATACTGAATTAAATGGATCACTGGATTTAGAAGGATTGAACAAAAGAGGAATTCGGGGTCTATGACAATTTGCCACAGCCAACTCACCGCAGGACAACTTGCTGCGGGACAAGAGTTACACTAATATCAAAGAAATAGTGGAACAGGATCATTAAAGAAAGGACACAAAAGGAGGGACAGAATGAAATGTAAATGGCAAAAATTAAATTTTTTATTTTAAATAATTAAATAGAATTGTTAAATTGTCCCTCAGCAAGTTGTCCCAAGGCAAGTTGGCCATGGTGAGTTAGCAGTAGTGAGTTGGCTGTGGCAACTTGTCCCATTCCAGAGGAATTCAGCTGCCAGTATTCATTCTAATCACAGACTTAAGAAAATTAGTCCAAGTTTCAATCCTTCTATTTTATCCAACTTCATGAAAAAGTCTCACCTATACAATTTAAGAGTGATCATTCCATAAACAATGGCAAACCCCAACATGCATGCCAGTAGTATGTACTACATACCAAATTTGAGTGGTGGGTTAGCCCCACCCCTTTTGTGACATTTTGTTTTATTTATGTTGAAGCCGTACCCATTTCATGAAGTTTTGTGTATATTATAGCCCCACCCATTTTGTGATGTTTTGTTTACATTTTAGCTCCTCCCATTTGGTGACATCACAGACCCACCCCCTACTTACCATGGAGGACTGACGTCATAAGCCCACCCTCTTTACCCATAAACCCAAATTTCCTGGAAGAACTGTAATGTCATTGTGAGCCACACACCCCTTGCCCCATAATCCCTCTCACCCTGTAGTGTTGTGACACCACCACACTATGCCCCACCTCTGGCCCCCAGGACCTTTCACCTGGAAGCGCAGTAACAGCAAACGCCCCATTTCTCCCTGTCCCACAATCCCTTTCATCTTGAAGTATTGCAACATATTAATTATTCACCAGAGGGCTTTCCCACTGGCCCGTATTTGTAGAGCCGGAGATTGACAGAAGCAGCCTGTGACGTTGCTGCACTGGTTCAGAGGTGCCCCCCACATTGGTTGAAAGGAAATGATTGATGAGCTGAGCACGTGCAAGCAGCTGACCTGCCCAGAAAGACCAGCCATTGCCATAATCAAAATGAATGATGAATAGAGCACAGGTACTGCTAATACAAAAAACAGAAGTGTTTCCGATTGGGCCGTTGTTGGTATGATCCTGACAGGTACCAAAAAACTGGCTGCGTGTTTACACAGACCAGGAAGTAAAAAGCAATATTGAGCAAAGTAAGCTCCCCTTGGCCTCTGTTTGCAGCTGTAATGCATGGAATTTGATCGTAGCCTCTTCTTTGTTTTGGTTTTTTTTTTTACTTTGCAGAGATGTAAAAAAATAAAATACTATTTTTGCAAAGAAAGCTATTTTTGTATGCGATTTTCCCCCTCAGAAACTGATGGGCAATGGGTAGAGCTGAACAGCATGAAAAATAAAAGTAAGAGTAAATTATTCTAGAAATTCTAGACCTAGAAAACCTAGAACAACGCCACCTTCGGTCCAATCTTAGTACATAAAATTATATATTGCAATGTCCTACCTGTCAATGAATACTTCAGCTTCAACCATAACAATACAAGAGTACACAATAGATACAAACTCAAGGTAAACCTCACCAAACTTGATTGCAGGAAATACGACTTCAGCAACAGAGTGGTCAATGTCTGGAATACTCTACCTGACTCTTTGGTTTCTTCCCCAAACCCCAAAAACTTTAACCTTAGACTGTCTACTATTGACCTCACCTCTTTCCTAAGAGGTCTGTAGGGGGAGTACATAAGTGCACCAACGTGCCTACCGTCCCTGTCCTATTGTTTCTTTTTATTTTTCTTATATGTATCCATTTCATGTATTCATAACTATGTTTATACTTGTACCTGTTATCTATAATCGCTTGACAAAATAAAATAAATAAATAAATTAATTAATTAATAATAAAATTTGGGGGTTATGCACATGTTTGCTTATGACAAGAGGTTGCAGGACAGGTTGGGGCATGTCCCAGGGAGGGATGGCATGTGGGCGTGGGCTTCACATGTTTGCTAGAGAGCATGCATACGACACTCGTGATGGCACGTGTGACAAGCTTGTTTTTTTTTTAATTAAAAGTTTTTTATTTTTATTTTATTTTTACACATCTTTTCATGTGAGCAACATGATTCTGGATTATAACACTTGTACATAGTCATACTTTCATTTCCATTGATCTTATATAATATCATCTCATATCATTATCCATTTCACTCATCTTTAAATAAATTTGCATTTCATATTTCAATTCATTAGTTCAATATCAATATCATTTCATCCACATATAGGTTTTCAATTCTTTATCCCCTATTATTTCCATTTTCAGCCTACCACCTATTTTATTTTACATTACACATCATTATTATTCTTAATTTTCTCTAAGCTGATATATAATAAACAATCTAAAAAAGTAAAAGTAAAATAAAGCCAATGTATTTAGGATCCACATGGTGTTTTCCATTCCCCTACTTTAATCATAATAAAATACTCTCATTATACACTTCTAATATCCATGAAATAATCAACTGTATATTTTAAAATGTATATATTTTAAGATATCCCCCCCGAAAATCACTAGAGTAACTTCTTAATATGTCTCATTTTATCTTCACATTACTTATAATCATTAATAATCATGTTTTTTCTTCCTTTCCCCTTAGCCAAAGTTTGTCTATATATTTTATTTCATTTCCATTCCCCTGTTTTTAATCCTCCAGAGAAAGGGTTCATAACAGCATAATTCATATACAATTCATATTCATAGATATATACATAATTATACAGTCCTAAAATATTTCCCAGCACGTTTTAAACTAAGTGTCAGTTCTGGAATTCATCGCTGCCATAGAGTTGAAGAATGTGGGAGTGATGTAATTCAATAGCTTTTAGTAGACAAAATATATTAGTTTGAGAGTTCATTTTTTAGAGGTGTTTAGCTTTTGGTAAATGAAGCTGCATATTAATTGGTTCATGTGATTTATGAGGTGTAGAGAAATGGGTGGGTGTAGTTGAATCTCTGGGAAGTGTCTTTAGGAAGAGCTTCAGTTTCCCTGAATTCCAGAGATGTTCCACTAAAGTTGCTGGTTTTAATAAAGCACTTTGAGATGATGTCTGTCTTGAAGTTACTGATCGAACTGGATAATTTCTGGAACCTTTACACTAAGTACCAATATACATTCCCATGTGGTATACCCCTTATAAATCCCTAACCCTTATCTCTAAATTTCAGCTTTTTATTTTTAAATTTTAGCCAGCTTTCCTTTTCTAAGTTTCCCGGTCTGTCTACTTTTTTCCTTCTAGTATTATTTTTATTCCCCTCTGCCTGTCAAAATATGTTTCTTTTCCCCACCCTTTCAGCTCTTTTGGGGAGTTTTTATATAATTCTTTCTTCTTCTTAGTGATGGGAGCCTTATCTCTTTATTTGTTCCTTGTTGTCAGTGTTCAATTTTATATCCTTTTTAAGCAATGGTCCTGTTCTCCATATCTTAGACTGTTGCCCTCTTCCAACTCATCATCTCTGATCTTGTTCTTCTGTGTTGCAACGCCATTATTTTTACTAATCATTGTATCCAGCAATCTCATTCTCTTTTTAACATACCTCTTCACAGTTTGCAGTCTGGACTTAAATTTTGTTTATTTTCCATTTCTTTTTATTAAAGATCAATTTTTCTATTATAGTCCTGCTAAAGTCTCCTTCTCCCTTTCTTTCTTGTTTTTTGTCAACCCTCCAGTAGTCCCAAAATATTGTATTCTTTATTTTATTTCAAGTCCCCACTTTTAAAAGCTCCAGGGTTCTGTTGTATTAATAATCTTTATTACATTTTTCTTTCAAATATTTATATGACCAGTAATTTCCATAAAAGCATAAAGAGGAAAATAAAGATTTCTTGGTGGTGCAGGCTGTTAAACCCCAGCTAACTTGTTCAGCTGCCTGCAATTAGTGCAGGCCTGAATCCCACCAGGCTCAAGGTTGACTCAGTCTTCCATCCTCTCGGGTAGGTAAATTGAGGACCCAAGATTGTTGGGGGCAATAAGTTGACCTTATAAAATGCCGCTAGTAAAGCAGGCATATACAATGGAATGAAGGCTATTGCTGAGCCATTGGGTTGTATCCAAAAATTGTAAGCCGCCTGAGTCTTCAGAGAAGGGCATATAAATGTAATTAAAAAAAACATCTTTAACCATTAGGTGGTGCTCTATATCACTTTCTTTTCAAAGTTTTTAAATTTTTAATTCTCTTTTCTGTAGTATTAACGTTAAATTTTATCCATTCCAAATAAATTCAGCATTTTATCCAATGCCTAATTAATGTCCAATTCTGTATATTAGTCCAAATTTAATCTCTGTTTTCATATAATTCTTTTATTTCCAGTTTTTCCTTTACCTTATATTTTCCTCTTATTCCCTGTTCGCCGCTACCATTCTTCCAAACGAGGACTTTTTCTTTCCGCTTTTTGGGGTTGTTAAAAAAAGTATTCAAAGTCTTTTATCCAGTTACATGCCACTCACCATTTCCACTCTCCAGCACAAACTTAAGTCCCGGCAGCTTCCTGTCTTCAGGGCAGCCTTTAAACTGCTGCTTATCCCTGTCTTCTAGGGGAGTGGATACCAAGCCAGGGAGGGGAGATACGGCTCCCCTCAACCCAGCTGGTAGTCTCCCCCTCTTCTCCCCAACCCTACAAGGTGGGTCAGATGGTTCAGTCCCTCAGGGACCCCTCCAACAGGGCAAGCATGGATCAAAGCCACGGACAATCGCAGTCTCTGCTCCGTCTTCAACAGAAACACCAAAACCAAGAAAAACAAATTACCCATAACAATAAGGGAGCTCCAATCAAAAAAAAAATCTTGGCAGAAAAACAAAACTGGCTACATAGCTAACTTTAAAAGGCACTACAAAAATTTATGTCAACAGATAAAGACTGAATGCACCAATTATCACATCAAACAAGAGGAAAACCTTCTGTACACAAAATTCACCCGTGCCTTCTACAATTTTGTAAACAACAAACAACAAACAAGATTCGAGATCCATCCCACCCCTAAAATGACCTAACAGTAAAGACTGTAATGATGAAACCATTAAAGCCAACCTCTTCCACACATTCTTGGGCTCAGTCTTTGTAAACAGCAATGGCTCATGCCCAATATTTCATAATCGTACCACAGATAATTACAACAATCTAATACATATTGATTTTACAGAAGATAACGTTGAAAAAGCACTACGATGTCTAAAACCATCTCTATCTATTGGACCTGACGGACTATGTGCCTACTTCTTAAAAAAAACTTTCCACTGCCATAGCAGAATCTCTAAGCATAATCTTTGAAAAATCTTTCAGGACCAGCTCCTTGCCAAACCTATGGTCACTAGCCATGGTCATCCCCATCTTCAAAAAGGGAGACCCCAGCCTAGTTGAAAATTACAGACCAATCTCTTTATGTTAGTCCACCTGCAAAGTCATGGAATCAATTATTAATCAATCCATCATCCTCCACTTAGAGACAAACAACCTACTCTCTAACAAACAATTTGGTTTCAGAAAAAAATTATCCTGTAATCTGCAACTACTACACTGCAAAAACATATCGACTACTCAACTCGATTAGGGCAAAGCAATAGACGCAATCTACATAGACTTCTGTAAAGCCTTTGATTCAGTGGCACATGACAAACTACTTCAAAAACTAAAATCTTATGGCATATACGGACCCCTGAATAATTGGATAGCTGCATTCTTGTCAAACAGACAACAAATGGTCAAAATAGGGAGTGTCCTATCAAATCCTGTACCTGTTAACAGTGGTGTCCCCCAAGGCAGCATTCTAGGACCAACTCTCTTTATACTTTACATAAATGACCTTTGTGATCATATTAAAAGCAACTGCGTTCTCTTCGCTGATGATGTAAAACTATTCAACACCACCGACAATGCTGCTACCCTTCAAAAAGACCTTGACTATTTGACAGAATGGTCAAACATGTGGCAATTTCAAATCTCAACAAACAAATGTTCTGTCTTACATATTGGCAAAAAAAATCAGAAAATAAAATACAAGCTGGACAGACATGACCTTGCAGATGACCCTCACACTGTCAAGGACTTTGGAGTACTCATCTCTAATGATCTAAGTGCTCGAGCCCACTGTAACAACATTGCCAAAAAGGCATTAAGAGTTGTTAACCTAATCCTGCGTAGCTTTTTCTCTGGTAACATTGTACTGCTAACTAGAGCATACAAAACATTTGCTAGACCAACTCTCTAATACAGCTCATCTGTCTGGAACCTGCACTGCATATCGGACATTAATACAATCAAGAGAGTCCAGAGATATTTCACAAGAAGAGTCCTCCACTCCTCTACTCGCAACAGAATACCTTATGCTACCAGACTTTGAAATTTTAGGCTTAGACAACTTAAAACTATGCCACCTTCGATCTGACCTAAGCGTAGTACATAAAATTATATATTGCAGTGTCCTACCTGTCAATGACTACTTCAGCTTCAAGCACAACAATACACGAGCACACAATAGATACAAACTTAAGGTAAACCGCACCAAACTCGATTGCAGGAAATACGACTTCAGCAACAGAGTGGTCAATGCCTGGAATACACTACCTGACTCTGTGGTTTCTTCCCCAAACCCCCAAAACTTTAACCTTGGACTGTCTACTGTTGACCTCACCCCATTCCTAAGAGGTCTGTAAGGGGTATGCATAAGCGCACCAACGTGCCTACCGTCCCTGTCCTAATGTACTCTTTTTATCTGTATCCATTTCTTGCATTAATAATCATGTTTATTCTTATATCTGTTATCTAATACATATTTGACAAATCAATCAATCAATAAAAATAAAATAAAGATAGGCTTAAGATTCAGAAGGACCTTGACAGACTTGAAGATTGGGTGTTATCTAACAAAATGAAATTCAATGGTGGAAAAAATAAGGTTCTACATTTAGGCAAGAAAAAACAAATGCACAGGTACAGTATAGGTGGTACCTCACTCAATAGTAGTAACTGTGAGAGAGATTTTGGAATCCTACAGTAGTGGACAATCACTTAAATATGAGCCAGCAGTGTGCTGCAGCTGCCAAAAAAAGCCAAAACAGTTCTAGGCTGCATTAACAGAGGGATAGAATCAAGATCACGTGAAGTGTTAATACCACTTTATAATGCCTTGGTAAGGCCACACTTGGAATACTGCATCCAGTTTTGGTTGCCACGATGTAGGAAAGATGTTGAGACTCTAGAAAGATTGCAGAGAAGAGCAACAAAGATGATTAGGGGACTGGAGGCTAAAACATTTAAAGAACAGTTGCTGGAATTGGGTATGTTATGTATGTAGGTTTGAATGTTATTGGTTTATTTGAACAGTTCTTGTAAAATGTCAAATGGTATTTATTTATTTATTTATTATTTGAACTTATATGCCGCCCCATCTCCGAAGACTCGGGGCGGCTTACAACTAAAACAAGAAACAATAAATACATTAAAAAACAATTAAATTAAGTTATAAGTCCAAACATTTATAAATGATTAAACCAACCCTCCCCAAAGGGTCACAGCCCGGGCTGGTCAAATAACCAGGTCTTTAACTCACGGCGAAAGGTGCGGAGGTCAGGGGCAGGCGGAGCTCCAAAGGCAGTTGATTCCAAGGTCAGGGCCGACAGAAAGGCTCGTCATCGGGAACTGCCAGCCGGCATTGGCCCGCCAACGGGACCCCGAGGAGTCCTTGCCTATGAGCCCGCACAGGGCGTCGTATTCGACATTGGAAGAAGAGCTCCTTAAATATTGAGGACCCATGTCGTGAAGGACTTTGCATGTTAGCACCAAAACCTTGAATCTCACCCGGAGCGCAACCGGCAACCAATGCAGGCTGCGCAGGAGGGGTCGTATGGGAGAACCGGGTAACTCCCATCACCACCCGCGCCGCCGCATTCTGCACCAGCTGCAATCCCCGATGGTATGCAAGGGCAGTCCCAAATAGAGAGCATTGCAGTAGTCGAGTCTAGAGGTAACAAGGGCATGAGTGACCGTGCGCAGGGCGCCCCGTCCAGAAAAGGCTAAGTTGTCGAACAAGCGGAGCTGGGCAAAGGCCCCCCTGACAACGGCCCCCACCTGCTCCTCCAACCGGAGCCATACATCCAGGAGGACACCCAGATTCCGCGCCCTATCCACAGGGGGCAACACCTCTCCCCCTATGGCCAAAGATGGATAGTCTTGACTGGGCCGGGACGCCGGTATGCACAGCCACTCAGTCTTGGCCGGGTTGAGTCGAAGCATGTTCCCGCTCATCCAGTTCCGTACCGCATCCAAACACCGGTCATCAGGAGAGGCATCACTGATCTGGCCTGGGGTGGAAATGTACAGCTGAGTATCATCAGCGTACTGATGGAATTTCACTCCAAAACCACGGATGATCTCACCCAGCGGCTTCATGTAGATGTTAAATAAAGGGGGGAGAGGACCGCCCTGAGGGACCCCACAAGAGAGCAGCACCTAGGGGGACGACCTGACCCCCGCCACACCGATTGCGACCGCCTCGAGAGGTAGGAGGAGAACCACCGAAGAACAGTGCCTCCCACTCCCAACCCCTCAAGGCGACGCAAAAGGATACCATGGTCGATGGTATCAAAGCAGCTGAGAGGTCTAATAGGACCAGGACAGAGGAAAAACCGCTATCCTAAGCCCTCCAGAGATCATCCATCAGAGCGACCAATGCCGTCTCCGTGCTGTACCCGGGTCGAAGCCCGATTGATACGGATCTAGGTAGTCCGCTTCATCCAGGAAAAGCGGAACCTGCTGAGCCACCACACTCTCAACAACCTTCGCCAAAAAACGAAGGTTGGAGACTGGACGAAAGTTGTCTAACACGGTCGGGTCCAGGGCAGGCTTCTTCAGGAGGGGCCTCACGACCGCCTTATTGGTTTAAATAGTGCGGGAAGAAACCCTGCACTCCCATTGGCTGGCAGCTATGGCTGCAGGCTATAAGAGGCAGCCGTAGCAAGCCAACTCGGGTCCATTCGAGCTGTAGTCACTGAATAAACTCTTTGCTGGAAGCTGTTTCAGCGGAAGCCACCAAGTCCTCAGCAGCGGCCATGAAAAGATTAACAAGGCCTCAAGCCAGGCCTCAAGCCATTCTGATGGGGAAAAATCCACAACAGCCCATTGGCGACAAATAGACTCTGATTCAGATTGCAGTGAGGCGGA
>SOZL01001256.1:0-20798 GCA_009733165.1 Naja naja
AGAAGTCATATCGCTTGTTCAAATATATTTGTTTAGTTGTCTTCATTTTTAAATAATTCTTCCTGTTCTGTCAAGTTAATATTTTGTTTGTATAAAATCAATTGTTCCTGTATTTTAGAGTTCTGTGGAGAAACTTGTAATTCACCTTCTAATTCCTTAATTTTTGATATAATTTGTTCTGTTGGGTTTGTTTTTCCTTATTTTTCTGAACCGAGTAGGTGATTATAATTCCTCTTATAACCGCTTTTATAGGTCCCATAAATTTTGGGTGGATGTATCTGCACTATTATTTTCTTTTAAAATAAAAAGCTAATTCTTCCTTAATTTTTCTTATAAATTCATCATCTTTTAACAATTGGGTATCCAGCATCCATCTTTCTCCTTGGTTTTTCCTCCCTTTCCATATTATTTTAAGAGGGTTGTGGTCTGCCCAGGTGTTCGTCAATATTCTGCCTCCTTTACTTCTTCTATTAAATTTCCAGATATCCACACCATATCAAGTGCGACAATGATTGATGGGGATTTGAGTAAAATGTATATTGGGTTTTATCAGGGTTCCTTCATATGTCCTTCAAATTTAATTCATCAATCCATTCTCCTCACATCTTTGATAATAACTCTCTCCCTCTTTTTCTTTTCCCTTGTTCACCTTTTGTAATCTTTTTGGTACTCTGAAATTGCACTGAAATCCCCAATAATACAATTATTTTCTCTTTCTAATTCAATAATTTTAGTAAACAGAAATTTATAAAATTCTTTTTGATTTGAGTTTGGAGCATAAATAAGATTTTTAAAAAATTTATCTGCATGTCAATTGCCAGAAATCTTCCCTTAGGGTCCACAAATGCTAATGCTGCTTCTATCTCTTCTTTAATATACACTGCTATTCCATTTTTTTTCCTCCTCTGCTAAAGCCAAAAATACCTTCCCTAATTTTTTACATTCTAAACAATTTTTTTCTGCTCTCAACATATGGGTTTCTTGTAAGCAGACAATATCAACTTTTTGTTTAATTAGCCTTGCAAAAGTCCTTTGTCTTTTAATTTTGGAGTTTAAGCCATTTATATTTAAAGATAAGAGTTTAACTTCTAAATCCATCTTTCTAGATATTTTGTTGCTATTGATTTCTAATCTTTCTTTTTACACAATGAATTATTCTAAATTACAAGTTTTATTCAGATTAATTCAACCTTCAATATCCCTTTTGATCCTTTTATTCTTCAAGTCTGAGTCTGGTTAATTTTTGCCTGTTGCCTAGTTATTACTCCTTCTTTCTCCTTCTGCTGTTGTTTGTTTTCTGAATTATCTACCGACTTCTGTCCTCTTCTTAACTGCGCTCGGTCGTCCAAGGAGTCAGGGTCCGAGTCCTCTTTACTGGTCTGTTCTTCCGTATCTGTCACTTTTTCATAAAAATCTTGTGCTTTCTCCAACGAATCCACTCTAAATTTCCTTTCTCTCCATGTAACCAACATTCCTTCTGTAACCAACCATTTGAATGTAATCCTTTTTTGGTTTAGAAGAGTTGCTAGCTGCTTATAATCTTTTCTGGCTTCTCTGACCCTTTTAGGTATTTGCTTCAAAACTATGATTTCTTTATCTTTATATTTAATTGTCCCATCCCTCGTCAATTTATAAATAATGTTCTGTACCTTACATCTTACAAAGCGTACATGCACCTCTCTAGGGCATTTATGTCTTCTTGCATAACCTGTGCTAACCCTATAGATGTCGTCCAGTCCTTTCAGGATCTCTTCTTTATCTCTCTGTAAGACTTCTGCCAGGATTTCTGCCATTATTTGGTCGATGTCTTCTTTTGTCTCCTCTATATTTTGAATTCTGAGATATAGCGCTGCCTTATCCATCTCTAGATATACCAGGGAGTCGTCCGTTTCTTTGTTCACCATTCTTAGCTGTTCATCTACTCTCCAAATTCTTTTCTGTTTGTTGTGTCCGTTTTTCTATTTCTCCTATTGTCCTTTCATTTTTCTCTAATGCTTGTTGCATCTTACCTATTTTCCCATCTAATTTTGAGATATCTCCTTTCATTTCTTCTTTAAGTTTTCCCATTTCTTCTTTTATCTCATTTATGTCTGCCCTGGTTTCTTTATGATTTTTAAACATTGTCTCCTGTAAATTAGACATAGATTCCTGTAGTGATAGTAAAATCGAATAGATATTAGCATTGGTTATGGCAGGTTGTTTCTCGGTTACCAAAGTTTCTTCGATTGTTTTTTGTGATGTCGCTGAGGGTGAAGCTGCTGCAGTTGTCATAGTCAACTTCTTTCCTGTCTTCAGCGTTGTGGTGGTTAAAGAAGTAATTTCTTCTAGGATTTGTTTTTGTTTGTATAGTAAATCCAGGACGTTGTCCCAAATTAGCATTCAGTTCTTCTATCCCTGATTTTGTTGCACCTAGCTCTATGAGTTAATTTATCTAATCCTTCGGTTCTCTGCATAGTCTATTATAATTTCTATTTAAATCCCCTTTTACATTATGTTTTTGTTCTTCTTCAATCTTTATATATTATTTATCAATCTTAAATATTACCAGTTGAAATAAATACTTAATACTTAGTACTAATCTAAATAGATACTTCTATATCTCTAAATATTATATTATATTATACTATAAGTCAGTATGCACTTATATCCTAAAGTTCTAGAAAAACAATTTACTCCTATATTCTAAATTTATCTAAAGTTATATAAATCTTAAATACTTATATGTAAACACTTTTTATAAATATCACTGAATCAAACCACAAAAATTCAGTTTGAATTAGTTATGCATCCCAATAATAATATTATATAATTGATCCAAGTCCTCTCTATTAAAATTCTTTTCTTCTTCAATTTCTTTTTTTCCCCTCCAAACAAAATCAACAATATAAGGCTGTAGAGAAATGTTCAATATTCAAATAGTCATATCAGTCTATTTTCCTGCTTCCGCAGCTGCCAAGAGTTGCTGTGTCACTCTTGTAAGTCTAATGATCTCTATGCACTTAACAAGTTTAACTCTCTTGTCTTCCTATTTTCACAAAAGTTCGTTTATCCAAAAACAGCTGCCAGGCTTCTTCCAGTCATTGATTATTTTCTGTCTATAGGCTTTAAGTCTATCGTCTAGATTCTTTGTAACTTTGTAACTTCATGACTCATCAAGCTCTAGTCTGCTTTCGATTTCAGTTCCTTTCCCTTTCTCCACAACGTTCTGATCCTTCTTCCTTTCTTTCCAGCTGGAGACAATTGCAGATCAAAGCAAAACAGAACAAAATCCCACCCTCCGTGTGACCAATTTTCAATTTTTTTTTTTTTTTTTAATTACATTTATATGCCGCCCTTCTCCGAAGACTCAGGGCGGCTTACAACCCTTTGGGACACAACCCAGTGTGCTCAGCAATAGCCTTCATTCCATTGTATATGCCTGCTTATTACTAAGCGGCATTTTTACAAGGTCAGCTAATTGCCCCCAACAAGCTTGGGTCCTCAATTTACCTACCCCGAGAGGATGGAAGGCTGAGTCAACCTTGAGCCTGGTGGGATTCGAGCCTACAGTAATTGTAGACAGCTGGATCTTAAGAGCAGGCATTTAACAGCCTGAGCCACCAAGGCTCATTTTCCCCAAATAATAAGCAAGTAGCAGGTTCTCTCGATCCGAGCCTTCTCACCTCCACTGCAATGCTTTATCTTCGGCTCCTTCAGAGAGCCCTTTTACTTCTACTCTCCCTTTTTTTTGCTTCGTTAATCAGGCTCCTCTCGACACCTTGCCACTTCTGATCTCTCTCTCTCTCTCTCTCTCTCCTTTCTCCCCCGGTTGGGAACTTAGGGAATTCCTCCTCAAACTTTTGGATTGAATCACTCACCGCCGCCCGTTGCCTTTCACTCACTTCCCCTTTTGATGGCCGGTCAGGCTATGGGATCGCCGCAGCAACGCTGATGATCTATTGTTGTTCGGGCTTTCCTGGGTCTCTCTTCATTTGGCGGGGGGTTGCCTTCCCCCTCATCAATACCTGAGTCTCCCTTCTTCAACACGGCTCTCTCTGGGAGCCATGCACCCCCAGGGGGTCGCACCAAACAACAAAGGAGTTTTCGAAGCCTCAGAGCTAGGCTTCTACACCACCATTCACCTGCACCACCGGAAGTCCAAGCACATCTTTTTTAAATAAGATCATCCAGCAAGGCTAGACCAAGCCTGGAACTCAGGACAGCCTACAGAGTTGCCCCTCATGGGAGTCTGACAACCAATTAAAATACAACCTCCAATTCAAATCCCAGCAGAGGTCATAAAACCCAGGCACTCTCAGCACCTCAGCCCTTTTTTCTTGATCTTCACCTTGAAGCATGTGATCATCTTTCTCTGGAGCTCCAGACCATGTGGTCCTGTTCACCATTAAACTTTCCAAGCAGCCCCCATGTTTCCAGTGTCTTTTTCCCCACTTGGAACTGAACCCAGAAGGATATTTCTTCCAACAATTGGCACCCAAGCAGATGGGACTCCAAGCTAACCTAACCAATGGACCAGGCCCAGGTAAGATTCCCTTGCCAGCAAACAGACCCATTGAGTCTGTGGGTGAGTTTTCCTGGACCTTGGCCATTTGGAACAAAGGTTTTAAAGGGGTTTTGAGTGTTGAGCTCAAAGGCTGCTTAGAAGGAAGGTGAGTACCTCTAAATTTAAAGCATGGGAAATATGTGTATGCTTGCATGTGTATGAGAGGGTCCTTCTCCCAAACACAATTGGATCTTGCTTCCTCTGTGCATTTCCTAACCACAGAAAGACCAAAAGTCTGGAGAGCATGGGGGTTTTGCCAGAGCACAGGACCTTTTGTTAGAGAAAGAGTGTGTCTATGAGTGGCTTCA
This sequence comes from Naja naja, assembly GCA_009733165.1. NCBI lineage: Eukaryota > Metazoa > Chordata > Lepidosauria > Squamata > Elapidae > Naja > Naja naja. The sequence continues at coordinate 4,852 of SOZL01001256.1, forward strand.
CCCTTGGACAGCAGCTGGATCTCATTTCTTTGTTTGGCCTCTAGCCGCCCTCTTGTCTGTTGCTAGCTCTACAGAGCCATGACCATCAGGACAGGAAAAGCAAGGGGGGGTCATCAGAGTGTGAGACTTTCTGTATATAAGAGGAAAAGCCGAGCGGGTTATGATTGAAGGGAGGGAAGAAAATTTTTTTTTTTGTCCAGTGTTCCCAAAAGCAAACCCCAGGGGTTTGGGTAGTTGTGTAATTTGGATGCTAAATTGGAGTACCAGTACTTGCTTACAGAAAAGCAAGTTTTCCCGGATTTGAGCTCTTCCAAATCCGCTAAACGTGGGCCTGAAGGAAAGAGGCGGAGTACCAGTACTTATCTGCGGGGGGCAGAGAGTCTCACGGACTATTTTTGGGGGGGAGAGGAAAGAAGTCTGCACAGGCAGCATACCCCCAGTCCGAAAACCGTGGCGAAAAGAGAGAGAGTCTCTTGTGTTTTTTTTAAAAGGGGAGCGCGCATACTTTGTGGAATACTTTGTGAAAAAGAGAGTTTTGGGGTGTTTTTTAGATAGTGTTTGAATTCATTGCACGAGGTGCAATGACCAAAGTCTCCCTCAGACACCTTTTTTCCTTTTTCTTGCTCTTGAAGTTCTTGTGTCTGAAACTGGTCGCTGACTGACCCGACTAAGCCAAAGTGTGAAACCCCACATCGGACGGGGAAACATGGGAAGCAGTAGTGCGAGGGTCCTGAATGGAATGGAAGCCCCCTGGGAGAACTATTGGAGGCTTGGGATGAGCGGCAGATGCCAACCCTAGCTGGCATGAGCAAGAAAAAAACCAAAATGTATAGATAGGGAATGGGCTTTGCTGAGGGATACAGGAAGACCAATGTGCTAAATAAAGGTACTTAAAAAGGGCAAAATATAAAAACAGGATCACATGGGATTTTTTTAAAAAAATTCTTTCTTTCTGTGTCTCTTTCTCTATCTTCTATGCTACCACGTGGTTTGTTCCTTAAGATTTATGCCTTCCGCAATTTAACTGAGAGATTTATTGTGGGAATGATCAGTGTGTGTGTGTAAACCTCAGAGTTTTGTTTTCCTCTCTGTGTCTTTGTGTGTGTGTATGTGTGCGCGCGCATGTGTGTGTGTCTAAGACTTTGTGTGTCCTAGAGGTAACTGTTGCAACTGTTAAGTGTCTCTGATCCCTTCGGATATTAATTTAAAATTGTTAAGAATTAAAAACACTGAGAGATTGTCTTCTCCCAGTCTGATCTGGCCAATTAGACTGGATGAGGAGCAGAGTTAAATTTTCTCTCCTCTCTGTGCTTTTAAGAAAAACCCAAGGTTATTAACAAATGTTCTAAGTTCATTTACAAGAAAAGTTTCATCCTTGCATTTACTGTGTGTTTAGATGATTTTACCTGTTCATCCTTTTCCTGAAGCATTTGAATCCAGTTTTTTCCCTTTATCATCTGTTGTGTCTCCATTTTGTTGAAACTGATTTATCTGTTTAGTAACTGCAATACTGATGTGTTATTTTTCTTTCTCCTGAAACCATACCTGCAAGCTATCTCCAACCCCCTCTCTAATCCTTTTACAATGCCTTTCCTGGTAGAATTACCAGCAAAGGGGGGAAGGGACCCCTTGTTCTTTGTCTTTCAGCCCTGCCACATGTGGAAGCAGATGCTACTCCCTAGAGACATTCCATCCATTGGAACCAGTAATTGGGTTTGGATCCAGCCTCCACTGAAGGTCATTACAGCAAACCAGAGTGGGGCAGACCTTCCGAAGCCTGACTGACCACCCATATCACCAGGCCAAGCCTATGCCACCCAGAGACATGAAGGAAAGGATCCTGAGATGGACCAGTAAAAGACTAAAAGACTCTTTTCAATCCCCAGAAGACAGTTAGAAAGATTATGGGGAGAGGGTGGAAATTCATTGTAACTGAAAAGTCATTGTAATGTGAAACCCATTGTAATGTTTTCTTTCTTGTATCATTTATATTGCAACCAATTTGATGTACTCAAGAGTGGCTGGCCCAGCAAGTTCTGAACACCTTATATTCTGTCTGGTGGGAGGGAAAATTGTCCAGCATGTTTGTATTATCTGTATTGTAAACCTAGCTGCATACACAGGCACATACACAGAGACACCCATTTAGAAATAGATAGGTTATCCCTTTCACCTACATCCACACAAAGCTGCCCCTTGCTTCTTTTTTTTAATGTTTTTTTTGTTTTGTTTTTGTTTTGCTGCTCTGAGGCACTAAGGCTCAAGCAAAACTCCCTTTGAATTCCATGGGGGAGGTGGCACCTCCCCTCAGGCAATTCCTGAAGAGATAGCAGAAAAGAGATCTCCAAACCCCAAGTCCTGACTGTGACTCACAAATGATGCTGCCCACTTGCCCAGTAAAGCAAGATATGTTGCACTGGTGACCTCATGACTACAAGTCCCAGGGCTCATTGTGTGTAAATTTAAAAATACTAAATAGCCTGGATTGCACACTGGCTAATCTCAATTTGGCCTCACAAACCCTGGAAGCTAAGAGCTAGGCAGGTAGTAACCATAAGCTTGGAAATGGGCAGCCTGTAATTTAAAGGCTGTGAAGAATGTAGAGGCTTGTGCTTACAACCTAACTGTAAGCTCACAAAAAGTACATCAAAACACCTGAAAATTAATTGGCATGAAAAATTGGATACTGTTGTGAAAAAAAAAAAACCAGGAGTTTTCCCAGGTGTTGAAAGCTTTTGGGAGCCACTGAAGGAATCCTTTTCTGTTGCCTTTTTTCCCCCAATGCCGTTCCTTTGCATCAGAAAAAAAATTAAGGACTTCCGGGTTGAGCCTTCTCGAGAACGGGCGGCGGTTTGTGATCGTCCATGACCGCAGCCTGGCTCTTGCGTTGAGAGCCCGATCCTGCAAGGTTCGGGGCTGAAGCTGCCTCGTAGGGGCGGAGAAAGGAAATCTGCCAGCCAGAGTGAGGGAGCATCTCCCCTTTTGGGTCTGGTCTTTTCCCTCCGAGGGCGTCAAGAAGTGGTGGTCAAAATGGCCACCTCAAAGAGAAGGTCTCAACGGGACTAAGATTGGTGCAGGAGGAAAGAGAGAAGTCGACAGCAGAGGAACGGGAGTATCGGATGGTAAGATCAAGGCACCCGGGATTAAGATAAAGATGAGTTTAAAAAAAAAAAAACAGAAGCGTAGTTCAAGTGAAGGAAAAATAAGTAAAATATTTTTGACAGCTATAAGGGGCTTGAACTGGGAAAGGAAGAAGCCAGCGTAAGAACTTAAGTTTGGGGCTTGGAAAATTTTGAATATCAAAATAAAAGGAAAGGGTTAAGACTGTGCAGAAAGTGCCACTTTGTGGAGAAAATTGGAAGTTAAAGAAGAAAGAAACTATCTTGTTCCTTTGTGGATTGGAGTTGTTACATGTTAAAAGACGCTGAAATAAAAAGCAAGACTCATAGAAAGTGAAAGCTTGAATACACAAAGACAGACTACGGACTAATTGGTGATATTGATATAGACTCTGGACCTGGGTTAGGATTATAGAAAATTTAAAGAAGGAGAAATAAGGAAAATAAAAATTCTGGTGGCCATCCAAAGAATTAAAAATGGAGTTTAAAAGTATGAAAGAACTGCTACAGGAAGTGACTGAACTAACTTGGCTCGTTGCAGAAAACATGGGCATTGGAATGCTGAATAAAGAAGAAGAAGGAACCTTGGAAAGGGAGGAGCCAGCACAAGAGAAAGCCATCTTAAAAAGACAATTAATACAAAGATTAATACAAATGGAAGGGAAAGGAAGGGTGGCTAAGAAAACGGAGCCTAGGAAGGTGTCTAAAAAGGGGAACATTTATGAAATTAAGCATGTTAGAAAGGTTCAGAAGGAAAGGGAACAGAAAGGTAAAGAGAGAGAGAGGGATTTAAACTGGATAGAGAAGGGGAAACAGGATAAAAGGGAGGAGAAGGAGCCAGCACAAAAAAGCCATTTTAAGAAGACAACTAACACAAAGATTAATACAAATAAAAGGGAAAGTGAGGATGGTCAAAAAAATGAAACTTAAGGTAATTAAAAGGGAACATTTATGAAATTAGGCATGTTGGAAAGGTCCAGAAGGATAGAAGCAGAGGGCAAAGAGAGAGAGGGATTTAAACTGGATAGAGAAGGGGATAGCGGAATAAAAGAGAGGAGAAGGAACAAGAAACAAGAACAAAATAGAGAGACATGGGAATTACATAATGAAGAAAGAAACTTGTTTGCATAGAGATAATGGCTAATCTATTAAAAAGGGGGTTCTGCGAATAAATGGTAATAAGAATATATTGTAATTATAAAAGTGTAAAACAATGGGGGTTACTGACAATCTTTACTGGTAAAAGGTCACATTTTTATTTCTTATTTACAAAAGAAAGGTAAATGATGATTAGATAAATTGAATTAATTGAAATGATTTTAGAAAATGTCTAAAAATGAGATTTGTCAATAACCAAGATTAGTTATTTTTATTATTATCTTGGAACCATGGATAGACCTTAGGGGGGATATGTGTTGCAGAACCCGATCGATTAGAGATATATTGTAAGGTAGCTTTTCTTTTCTCTTTTTTTTCTTCTTTCTCTATCTTTCGTTTTAAAGGGAATGATTATGATTATGCTACTATATTAACCACTGAGGTGTCACTTTCAAAGTAGTAAAAGGGGGGCAAGTCTAGGGTTTTTTTCCCCTCTTTTTTAGTGCCAAAATTTGTACGGATTTAGAATTATGGAGAGAATATGTGATGAAAGGGCAAATCTGACGGACAAAAGAATTCTGTAAATGATAAAAGAGTATTAACAATGTGAAGATAATTAAAGGATAGATATGGATGAACTTTAATATGATGGGCAAATATATTGTTATTTGTAAGATTTATAAATGATGTTTTTAAAATATATATATATGTTTGCAATTAACTTGAAATGAACTGGGGGGTTACACAGATTGAGATTAAGATTTGAGATTAGGATTAATTTCTTTGACCCTTTGTCTGTTAAAATGGAATAGAAGTGAAGTTAAATGCTTAAAATGAATATAGACCTACTGTCATATTTGCATGTAAAAGTGACGACCTGGGAACATGCTGTCTACTGAAAAGAGCTGTTTTAAAAATTGTTAAAAATTGAATAAAATTTGTTTTAAAAAAAGAAAAAAAATTAAAAGCACCCATCAATTCTCCCTGATCTGATCACCTTTTAATCTTTTGTCAAAACTCTCACGTGTTTTGAAAAAAAAAATGGATTGTAGGAAGTTAGTACCCACCCCTCTCCTAGAAAAATGAAATATTCTAGTAAATATTTAAAAGGCAGAATATTTCCTCTAAAAGAGTAGAAACTCAGAAGCAGAATCTCACCCCACCTTTGTTAATGGGTGGGCCATTAAAACCTGGGCCAGAATACTTTACATAAGAAAGGTCTCCAGGTAAAGCTATAGCAATTGCCAAAAGCCCTTTTAAGGGCATAAATCATCCAGCAAGAGTCATCCAAGCCTGGAACTCAGGACAGCCTACAGAGTTGCCCCTCATGGGAGTCTGACAACCAATTAGAATACAAGCTCCAATTCAAATCCCAGCAGAGGGTATAAAACCCATGCACTCTCAGCACCTCAGCCCTTTTTTTTTCTTGTTCTCACGTTGAAGTATGTGATCATCTTTCTCTGGAGCTCCAGACCATGTGGTCCTGTTCACCATTAAACTTTCCAAGCAGCCTCCATGTATCCAGTGTCTTTTTCCCCACTTGGAACTGAACCCAGAAGGATATTTCTTTCAACAGGATCGAGTGGGAAAGGATCCCCCAAGGAGAGAGATCCCTGTTGGCGTGTCGGGCTCAGGGCGAGACCCCATTCTGGACAGGGAAGAGGGACGGCCGGAGGGAGCAGCGAAGGGATCCGTGTGGGCCAAATCAGATATTTCAATGAAAATCAGAAAAGGAAGGAGCAACTGGAGAGGTGAGAAAGATTGAGAAGCAGGGGTGGGCTGCTACTGGTTAGGGTTACGGTTATATCTATCTCTTATCTGTTCTGTCCCCCCTTCTCCCAGAAGGTAGGGAACTTGGCACCAACACCCGCACAGAGAGTCACGCTGGCTTGTCTCCAAAAGCCAATCTGCTACAGCTGATGCGGCTCTTGGCAATCACACACGTTCCGACTGCCAAGTTCAGATTTGTCAAGTATCGGATTACTCACTGAGTCAGAATGGGCTTTTTATTCTCAAAGTCCACGAACAAGAGCTTATCCAGATACAGTCCAGCCACAACACAAACAGGAGTCTTGGTTTGTTCGAACTTTGTCACGCAGAGCTCACAACGTAGGCACACCCACTTTTATACCTTGTGGGTATATCTTCCCTCGCCCATGGCCCTCCATTGTTGCTGCCTTGCCTTCCCACCACCGATTGGTAGTGAGGAGGCAAAGCAGCAGCTCCTGCTGGCCCAGTCCCCTACCACCTCCTGCCGCTGATGCCGCCGCCACCAGCCGACTCCTGGGCCGGGCGCCACTGCCTTGCCCACATGTTGGGGAAGGGGAGGGGAAGGCCCTGTTCTGCAGATAGACGGGTGTGAGTCCCTCCTTTTGAAGCTGGACCTAGGGGTTCAGTTGGGCCTGTTGCTAACGTACCTGCCTCCCAGCTGCATTGCAACGGCCCTGCCTGGGCTGCTCAAGGTAGTAGCCAGGTTGGCGGTTGAGTTCCCCAGGCTGGTGGTGCTCAGGGATTTCAATTTGCCATCCCTCGGCGAGCCCTCGGGTGTGGCCCAGGAGTTCATGGTCTCCATGACAACCATGGGCCTGACCCAAGTAGTTCAGGGTCCAACTCATCGGGTGGGACACATGCTCGATCTGGTTTTTATCTCAGAACAATGGTGCATGATCTGAAATTGGAAATAGTCATCCAGCCCCTGTCATGGTCAGATCATTCCCTCGTAAGATTGGACTTCCTGACAACCACTCCACGCCGCAGGGAGGCGGGACCGACTAGGTGGTTCTGCCCCAGGTGCCTAATGGACCCAATTGGGTTTCAGAGGGAGCTTGGGGATTTTCCAGCTTCCCTCGCCCACAGCTTGACTGAGGCCCTGGTGGAAGCCTGGAATAGTGCGGCCACGGGGGCCATAGATCGGGTTGCGCCTATGCGGACTCTCCGCTCGTGGACCCCGGAGATCTCCTTGGTTTACTGAGGAACTCCGGGGGATGAAACAGTGGAAGAGACGCCTAGGCCACTGGAAGAAAAGTCGGGCTGAATCTGACCGGACACTGTTAGGACGTCATATTGACGCCTATCTAGTGGCGATAAGAGTGGCACAACATTTATATTGGGCCAGTCTTATCGCGTGTGCAGACTGTCGCCCGGCTGCCCTATTTAGGGTGATACGCTCCCTCTTAAGATCTGAGGAGGCAGAGGAACCCCTGCAGGGCAGGGCCGAGGAATTTGTTCAGTTTTTGGCAGATAAAGTTGCTCGGATCCGGTCGGACTTGGACTCTGGCTGGGCAGAGTCCACTGAGATGGTAGGGGCAGGTCTTAGTCCGGTTATCTGGGATGAGTTTGTTCCTGTTGGCCCTGAGGATGTGGACAAGGCCCTGGGAGCAGTGAATGCCACCACCTGTTTATTGGACCCTTGTCCCTCCTGGCTTGTTTCGGCAATCAAAGCCAGGGTGGTTTTGTTTTAGATTCTGGGTTTTAGATTCTGGGTTGATTTTAGTTGTATTTGTAATTATGTCTTGGGGCTTGTTTAGTTTAATTCCTTTTAAGTATTTATTGTCATTGTTCTTTTAACTGTGAGCCGCCCTGAGTCTTCGGAGATGGGGCGGCATACAAGTCCCATTAATAAATAAATAAATAAAATGTTTATAATTATCAACCTTCTGTATTTAATTCATACATAGCAATGATCATTTTCCACCTAATTTCTACCTCTTATCTCTATCCATTTCTGCACATTGTAATTTTTTAATTTCATTCTCATCTATGGGGATCTCTTCGTTTTCCCACTATTGTGTAAATAGTAGACCTTGGAGGTGGGCCGGAAGAACCAGCGTTTTTAGGGGTGGCGAGGCTAGGAGTGCGAGGGACTGGCTGAGATGCTGGTTTCGCTCCGGCCTGGCCCAGCTGAGATCTCGAACAGAGCTGCCGTTGGTGGCAACAGGCGATGGCGAGAAAAGCGGTTTAGTGCTGGTAGCCGTGAAGCGTGATCATGGCTGGAGCAGTGGTGCTGCCATGGGCCTAATGGAGGTGTTAGTGGCAGAGGCAGCGATGGTGGAGATGATGGACTGGCCAATGGTGACTCTGGGCCGCGAGTTGGAGATGGTGTGGCCTTGGGACTGCGGCCAGCCCTGGCCTCCTTGTCATCTGCTCTGCTCTGGCTGGACTTTTAAGATCTGCTTCTTGTTGCCCTCCCCTCCCCTTTTCCCTCCCTTTGCCTGCCTTTTGGGGCTATTCCCCCCCTCTTCCCTCTTTTTCACCCGATGGATGGTTTGGTGAGAGGTGTGGGCGCCCTGCCTACCACTGTGTGAGGTGGTGGATGGGTTTGCTAGTCCCCTCCCTGGAACCAACCCTGTGATTCATCTTACCACCCGGACATGCTTACCCAACAACTCCGCGGTGAGCGCGGCGACCGGCCCGGAGGAGGGCCTTTATTATTGGCCCGCCCGGATTGCGGTGAGAAGCAATCCTGATCTACTCTCTGGGACCATTCAGCGGTAGCATGGATGCGGGATTGGACTGGGTGCCTCAACATCCTAACATCTTTCAACATCTTTTAACATCTTTGTTAGCGGACTTGTTTCCATCTTTTGACTCCTCCCTTATATGTGCAATATAACATGTGTGGTCTATTAGTCAGCGGACCTCTGGGCCTTCGGGGCGCTCCTCTCTCCCGGGCTTGGCCTGCCAGGCTTTCTACAGTGTACCTCGAGGATGGGTTATGGAACCCAGAGAGTTGGCATTGTGGTGGGTTTGGGGTGGGGTCCTGGGAAGGGTGGAGGGAGGTTCCAGGCGTCATTAGTCAAATTTCTTATTCGATTTTTAAATGGGTTAGGGAGGGGAGGGTTTTATAGGTGTCCACTGTAGCCCCAGTCAGGATGCGTGGTGGGGTGGGGGAGGGGTGGCGGCTCAAGGCGGAATAGTGGGGGCTTTGATCCCTAGGTGGATTGGAATGGGAAGAAGTCGGCGCGAGAAGGGGCGTATCATGTTGGGAGGCAGCGTCCGCTGTATTCCAAGCCCGTCGGACCCTTGGCCTCTTCTCAATCTCTGGGGAATAAGGCACCTCTCTCTCGGGAGGTTATGAGAGGAGGCCACGGACCTGGCTTGTATCACGAGACCTGGTTGGGGCCAGAGGAGTCCCTCTGGTTGATATCTGCCCCCAGGTTTTGGGTTATGCACGGTCTGACCCCAGGGAAGGGTGGAGGGGTGGCTGTGGTTATGAGACCTTATTTCCAAGGGAGGTCCCTGCTCGGAGATAGGCGGTGTGAGTCCCTCTCGTGAGGTTTGGGCCAATTGGTGGGATGGGCGTGCTGCACATACCTGTCCCCAGCTGTGTATCAGCCGCCCTGCCTGGGCTGCTCGATGCCGTCTGGGGGTGGCGGTGGAGTTCCCTGAGCTTATGGTTCTGGGGGACTTCAATCTGCCCTCCCTGAGGTGCGGGGGTGAGGCTGGCCGAGAATTCATGGCTTCCATGGAGTCCATGGGTCTGACCCAGTTAATAGAAGGCCCGACTCACGTGGGGGGCAATGCTCGACCTAGTTTTGTCTGGTGGCGTGGTGGTCGAGGGATGGTGTTATGCAACCCACCCTGTTCCATGGTCAGACCACTATCTCCTAAGGTTGGTCTTCCATCAAGCCACCCCACACGCTGGGATGAGGAGCCACTGAGATGGTTCGCCCCAGAAGCCTGATGGACCCTGAGAGGTTCCAGACAGAACTGGGGTTTTCCTGCATCCCTCACCCACAGCCCTGCGAGGTCCTTGCGGCCGCCTGGCAGCAGTCGGCTGCGGGGGGGCTCTTGACAGGGTTGTCCCCATCGTCCCCTCACTCGGCGATCCGACCGGCTCCCTGGTATGCCGGGGAGCTCGGGAAGATGGCGTCGTGAAAGGGACTAGAGAGTGGAGGCGACCGCTCGGATCGACCGAGCCCAGTTGAGAGCTCATATTAGGACTTACCTGGTAGCTGTGGGGGCGGCGGGAAATCTTACTTCTCGCCCTCATAGCATCTGCAGATAACAGCCCAGCCGCCCTGTTTGGGGTTGCCGGCTCCCTCTTACAACTGGGGGAGGCGGACCCTCTTGAGGTAGAGCTGAGAATTTGGTCTTTATCTGCAGGACAAAATCGCTTCGGATCGGGAAGGGCTGCTTTCGGACTTGCAGTGGTCTGATGAGGGAGCGGTGGTGCTGGCTAATGTTATCTGGACTGAGTTGATCCTGTTTCTGAGGATGAAGTGGACAGGATTATCGCGGCTGAGTTCCACCACATGTTTATTGGACCCGTGCCCTTCCTGGTTGGTTTATGCTTCCAGGGAGGTCGCGTCGCGGCTAACTCGGGCAGTTATCAGCGCCGTTAAGGGAGGGCTGTTCCTGCCGCCTTGAAAGGCGGTGGTGAGGCCCCTCCTGAAAACCTGCCCTTGACCCAGCCGAGTTGAACAACTTTCGTCCGGTCTCAACCTTCGTTTTAGCGAAGGTTGTTGAGAATGTGGTGGCCCAGCAATTGCCACTTTTCCTGGATGGCGGACTACCTGGATCCGTACCAATCGGGCTTCCGACCGGGTACAGCAGCGGAGACAGCATTGGTGGCTGATGGATGATCTCTCTAGGAGGGACAGGGTTTTCCTCTGTCCTGGTCCTGTTAGATCTCTCAGCGGCTTTTGATACCATCGACCATGGTATCCTGTTGCGGCGTCTCGGGGGCTGGGAGTGGGAGGCACTGTTTACGGTGGTTCTCCTCCTACCTCTGGGGCGTTAACAAGCATGTAACGGGGGCAGTGGGCCGAGGTCTCTCACTTGTGGGGTACCTCAGGGGTCGGTCCTCGCCTCTCCTGTTCAACATTTATATGAAGCAGCTGGGTGAGATCATCCGTGGCCGGGGTGAGTTATCATCAATGCGCTGATGATGCGCGGTCTCATCTCCACCCGGGCCACATCAGTGATGCTCTCTCCGTGATGTCCCGTTGTTTGGAAGCGGTGCGAATCTGGATGGACAGGAACATGCCCGTCTCAATCCAGCCAAGACAGAGTGGCTGTGCATACCGACATCGGTCCAGTTTGGAGATTCCATCTTTGGTCATGGGGAGGAGGTGTTACCCCCTGGACAGGGCACGGAACCTGGGGTTCTCCTGGATTCACGGCTCAAGTTGGAGGAGCAGGTGGGAGCCGTGGCCAGGGGGCCTTTGCCCAGGTCGGCTGGTTAGCCAGTTGGCCCCATACCTGGACGGGATGCCCTGCGCGCGATCACTCAGGCTCGTTGTCTCCCGGTTGGACTACTGCTCTCTATCTAGGACTGCCCTTGTGCACCACTCGGAGGCTTCAGCTGGTGCAGAATCGCGGCTCGCTGGGGTTGTGATGGGAGCCTCCCGATACTCCCATGTTACACCCCTCCTGCGTGGCTTGCATTGGCTTCCGGTTGCCCTCGGGTGAGTTCAAGGTTTTGGTTTTAACATTCAAAGTCCTACATGGCATGGGTCCAGGATATTTCACGAGCGACTTCTCCCAGCCTCAAATACCAGCCGCCGATGCGGTCGCACAGCGGGTCTCCTCGGGCTGCCCTCCGCGACTCAATGGTTTGGCGGGGACCGGGGGAGGGCCTATTCTGTGGCAGCCCCACTCTATGGAATCTTCTTCGCTGGAGCTCCGGCTGGCTCCGATCTCACGCGCCTTCGCTGTGAGCTAAAAACCTGGCTGTTTTACAATCTGGGCAGTGTTGACCCTTGGGGTTGTTTACGTAATTTTGGGGTTTTAATAATAATACTAATATTAATTGGCTTTAATTTAATATATTTTTAAGTAACTTATTGTTGTATTCTATTTTAGTTGTGAGCACCCGAGTCCCTCGGGAGAGGCACATATAAGTCGAATTAATAAATAAATAAATAAATAAATAAATAATTCTGGCAGCTGTTAACAGCGTAACATTAAATATATTGTAATCACTTTATGTAGGTACCAACAAAAATATTTCTGGTTTTAAAATTTAAATCTATATGTTGCTTTACCATTTTGCTAACCTGGACACTATATCTTCTCTTGAATATACACTAGCAGTAATTAATACTGAATTCATATATTCAGTTTTTTAAACTGGGAATAAATTTCAGAAAAAGAATTCAATCATTGCTCTGTGAATCTGTGCCTATCAATTCCATTTGTAATCTAACTTCTTAGATGATTTTTGTACTATTATCCTTTTTTTGTACTATATATATCTGCATGGAGCTGTAAAACAGCTTCAGTATATTTTAAGCACATTCTAAAAAGAGTTAAAAACTAACATGGCTTCCCCTAGCTTCTCTCTCTCTGCTATAGAAAAGAGCATTCCATCCTGGACTGTTGGTCCATTAAAAGTGAATCTTAAGCTAGGAAAGATTTTTGTGCTACTACTGTGTCCAGAAAGTGGAACTTTCTGGTGTTGCTATACAGTTTACAACTTGTATGGATTTGAGGTGAGATCAAATCCACCAATCACAGGGTAACACCAGATGCCCTGGGTAACATTGGCAGAAGCACGCCCCTTGGTATAAAGGGGCAGCCCAACTGGCATTTTACCTCAGGAGAGGAGGTCAAAAGGCTAAACAGAGAGCCTAAGGGATGTCAGAGGCCTAAACAGTTCTATGTGGAGGATGAGCAGAGGTCTAGAGACCAGGAAGAAGAAGAAAAGATCTCTCACCCCAGAGAGAGGCCTCAGGAGAGAGAGGAAAAGCCTTGAAACAGTTTAAGTTCTTTAAAGGGTCTAAGTTTCTTTGGGGTTTATCCTTAATCTAAAGGTGAGAAGAAATCTAACTACATAGGTAGACAGAGAAACCAAGTAAGACCTAAGAGAAGAGAAACTTAAAGAAGGCACAAAAAACTGGTAAAAGTCTTTCTGTAACTTTATTTGAATTAAGCTGCTTGTACAATAAAAATTTTGGTTTGAAGAACAAACTGGGCTCAGCATCTTTGTACAGTTTAAATATATAGACAGATTAACAAGATCCCTCTATCATAGGATTGACTTATAAACATAACATTATTTTCTCAACATACTGGCACAAAATAACAAACTCCCTTGGTTTGTTAATAGTATTTCCATTTTAAGTGTTTCTTTTTCAATTAATGAATTGTAATTATGAAAATATCAGCCATTCTTTTATATACACAGTGCAACATCTTTTTTATAGACTGTCATTTTCAAATCCACTTTCAGTTCTGTCTCATTCTTGTCTGGTAAAACTTGTTCCTCTTCCATAACATCTTTTAAATACTAACTAGCTATAGTGTCAGGGACTCTTAAAAGTAACTGAATATTACTGATCTCCATTCCTCACCTGCTTTCTTCACTTGCCACTGCCTTCACCACTCAATTTACAACAACAATCGAGTCCAAACCACTGTTGATTTTTTTTGCAGCATATTGTCAAGATGAAAAGGCAAATGAGTTTGTCTGCTTTCTTCGGCAAGAAAAAAAAAAAGATCCAAAGTCACACCCACAACCATTGGAGTCTGAGGAAAGCAGAGCCAGTACATCATCACACAGCTGATGATGCTCGTGTTAAACACAAGAAAACTGTAACTTGGGATAATGAAAAACAATTTGGCAGTACTTTAAGTTTTATTGTTTTTTGTAAAGTTTTGTTATGTAATAGTTTTTGATTAATATTTTAAAATGTAACAATATAGTTTTGTGTACTTTTTTATTATTTAAGCATTAAAAACATGACATAATTTGGTTTTATTGGGCTTGTTTAATTCTTTTTTAAATAATTATTGTATTGTGTGTTTTTAATTGGCAGTGCCCGAGTCTTGAGAGATGGGGGCACATAATCAATAAATAATAAATAAACAAAAGCAAATAATAAACTACCTTTTGTTTTGGTATAACTATTTTAATACTTAGTCATTAGGGCAAAGAAGTGATGTTGAATTGGCCTGCCTGGCCCTCTGCAGCCTCCCCCATAGCTGCCCGTGCCTCGCCTTGCCCTCTCCAGGGTAACCCAGGCCTTGGAAACTGGCAAAAAGCACTTGCCAAGCAATTGGCCACTAAGCGAGTACCTGGTCATTAAGTGAGGGCCACTTAAATTTCGATGGCCAGCCACATGGCCACGCCCACCCATCACATGACCACGTAGCCATGGTCACCCCAGTCACATGACCACATAGCCCGCGCCCATCCCAGCCCCATGACCATGTATGCAATCAGAAGCCACTCCCACCCCAGTCACATGCCCACCAAGCCACACCCACAAATTAGGCCATGCCCACAGAGACGGTTAAGAAATTTCAATCCACCCTGGAGATGGGGAATGGACTTGTCACATTTAACTGGAAACAAGTCTTAAGGCGTTGTGTGTCTATTTACAGGAGTTCCAGACTTTGGGGAATGGAAAGCAATTGTTGGGAAAGATCCTACTTAAAATTTTAAGGAAATACATTATAAATAAGAATCAAACAAAGATGTTTAACCCTGGACAGATTCTGGATGGATCAGAGGTAATGATTCTGGTGGTCTGTGATAGATAAGAAGCCCCTGTCAATTTTCTTTGTATTAGATAGAATAGCAGATAACAAGCAATTTTGAAGTTTTGAAATTTAATTTTATTGTTGGATTGCCTGTTAACTACGTTTTTTATATACAGCAGATAGATGACAAGTCAAATAATTGCAAATAGATGTGCAGTTTATAATTGTGAGCCTATTTTGCAAGGGGGAGAAACTATTATTGCTGTATTGTATTCAACTGGGGGGGACAATATGCATGATTTGTCTTGTTTTCAATGCACAATTTAAAAAATGTTTTGTCTTGTCTTGTCTTTGTAATAGTTTTATTTTCCAAAACTTGTATTTTCTTTTTGAATAAAATAAAATTTAATAAGAGGAACATCAAGTTTCCAGAAACAATATTTATGATTAGCACACAAGTAAAAAGCAGTAGAAAAATTTCTCATTTTTAGCAACTAGGACTTGACTAACAATAGAGTCTCATATAAGAACCTGAATGATGGACTGGAAGAAAGATGAGGGATACTAAAGTTGATATGTATGTTTGTGAAAATGCTCTCAAAATCGTAGTTAACTGGAAACAGAATCAGAGTCAGCAGGTGAGGCTCATGGAAAGAAGGCAAATGCAGCCATAAGGATCTCAGAAAGTGAAAGTTCTGGTGTGGGAGACCCCAGCTCAGGACCAGGTCTCTCCTTGCAGGCACCACACTTGGAGGAGAATTTGCAAAAGTCTACATGAACTTCGGGAGAAATAAGCCAAGGAAGTGAGATCAAAGGAGCTGCTCTTAGCCTGGAGGAAAGACCACAAGAGAAGAGGTGAAGATCAGGAGGAGTCTGGGAGCCTTTTCCAAGTGACATAATCTCTCGGTTGGAGAAGGAGGATGCAGCCCTCTTCCAATCACTGACACCGTTACACACGAGGAAGCGCAAGAATCTGCTCACTATTCCAGAGATTGTCAGGAAATGTGAATTCAGTTACAAGAGATTTTAGATGAATGAAGGAAAAATATCCTAAAAGGATGAGCTGTTTTAGAGCTGAGCCAGTGAAGCAGAGCAGTTCAGTCTCCTCTTCATGGATTGTATGAATGCAAAGATTGAGCAGCCAACAGTAAGAAGCTTTAACTGGGATTCCTGCAGAGAGGAGGGTTGGGCTAGATGGTTTCAGGGGTTCTTATAAATTCATAATAGTAAAATTCTGTGATCTATTTATAAACCATACATGCAGGAATTTATTTATGTACTCAGCCTTTTAGCATTAGCCAT
>SOZL01001257.1:0-19534 GCA_009733165.1 Naja naja
CTCACAATTTTGGAGCACAATCCAAAGCGCTCAGCAATAGCCTTCCTTCCATTGTATATGCCTGCTTATTACTGCGCATTTTTACAAAGTCAGCTAATTGCCCCAAACCATCTGGGTCCTAAATTACCTTACCCGAGAGGATGGAAGGCGAGTCAACTTGAGCCTGGTGGGATTCGAGCCTACAGTAGTTGTAGACAGCTGGATCTTAAGAGCAGGCATTTACAGCCTGAGCCACCATCGCTTTAAAGAGCGATGTGGACTTCAATTCCCAGAATTCCCCAGCCAGCCAGCTAGCCAGCCAGGCTAACCTCCCCATCCCCACCTGTCTGGTGCGATCCATCCGGGAAGCAAACCGGGATCACGAAGTTGTTCAGGGTTGCTTCTTCGGAGAGTTTGACCACGGCGATGTCGTACTCAAAGGTGGCCGCCTTGTAGGAAGGGTGGATGTGGATGGCCTGAGGTTGGAGGGTTTGCTCCGTGTCGTCCGGCCTCTGGGTTCGGTGCTTCCCTGTGGGAATTAGAATTAGAACCAGAGTTGGAAGGGACCTCAGAGGTCTTCTAGTCCAACCTGTAAAAGTTCTTGGGATTTAAGAGCCGACCCGCAGTAATAGCTGCCAGATGTGGCTGATGCAATAGGAGGTGATTCAGCATAGCATGGGTATTTCCCTTTAAGACTGTCAAAGTTTTTAACAACTGGTTCTGTGGGTGTGGCTAGGTGGGTGTGGCTAGGTGGGTGTGGCTAGGTGGGCATGGCCATGTGACTGGGTGGGTGGGCGTGACTGTGACTTCTTTTCTTTTAATTCTAATTCTAATTCTAATTCTAATTCTAATTCTAATTCTAATTCTAATTCTAATTCTAATTCTAATTCTCCTGTTCTTCTTCTTCTTCTTCTTCTTCTTCTTCTTCTTCTTCTTCTTCTTCCTCTTCCTCTTCTTCCTCTTCTCCTTTTGGCCTCCTGGGCCTCAGGGGCCCAAGAAGGCAAAAAATGGAGCGCAGGGGAGACGCGCAGCACCCCTCTGCCCCTCTGCCCCCCTGAGCACCCCTGTTTGCCTCCTGGGCCTCAGGGAAGCCTCCTGGGTGAAACAGTAAGACAGCGAGGGGGATCCTGGCACACTGATCATAGGAACAGCTGATCGTCGGGAGATGGTCATAACTGCAAGGACCAGTTGCCAGTGACTTTCATCAGTGCCATGGAAAGGATGCTGAGACAGTCATAACTGCAAGAACCGGTTTCTTCAGTGCCGTGGAAAAGAGGCCGAGATGGTCATAACTGCGAGGACCACTTGTAAGCGACTTTCCTCAGTGCCATGGAAAGGAGGCTGAGACGGTCATAACTGTGAGAACCAGTTGCCTGTGACTTTCTTCAGCACCGTGGAAAGTAGGCCGAGAAGGACATAACTGCGAGGACCGCTTGTAAGCGACTTTCCTCAGTGCTCTGACGCGGTGGTGAGTCAAGGAGGAGCTGTCGAAGTCTCCCTCCGTCCTTGAGTTGCAAACCTGGTTTGTTTCACAGCAACCGCTTACCCAAGATAACGGTGAAGGAAGACAGGCTGATCACATCCGTATTTCGGAAAACGGGGTTTTCGGGATCCAGCTCTTCATGAAGACAGTGCGCAGCTGTCACAACCCACCGGTTGCCTGGAAAATAACAAAACACCACCTCAGGAGCAGTGGTGAAATGCTAGCGGTTTGGAGCAGTTCACCTGAACCAGTAGTGAAAATAAAAGCCCCGGCGATCAGATGAGAGGAGAAAGAAAAGCATTGAAGAGTCTCAGCTGGTGTTTGGAAATCTGTGCGCGCACATTAGGTGCGTGCGTGCACATGCGAAGTGCGCAACCACCAAACCGGTAGGGAAACTGGTTGAATCCCAGGGGTGGGATTTGCCGGTTTGCTGAACCGGCCTGTTGTGGTTAGCCGGTAGCAGGTGAAGACAGCTAAGCAGAGCGAGGTCTCAGATGAGGGGCCAGGACCATTAGGGAGTGGACTGCTGCCTTCAGAGATTGTGGGGGCTGGCAGCAGCGATGCGGAGGTTCCCGAGGAGCCTGTGCCCAGTGCGTGTGTGCGCAGGGCTGCTCGTAGGAAAGAGTAAGGCTGCAAGGTAACGGCCCCTCCTTCAAGAAGATAAAAGCCAGCTGTGAATCAGACGTTCTTTGCAGGAAGCAAAGACGTTTTGAAACTCAGCCTCGTGGACATTGCAGTATCTTAAGTGGGTATTTGAAGACTCTTGGGTTGTAAAATATTTCTTATCTGTTATTCTTGTGCTTATCCAAGTTAATTAGTTTGCAGCATTAAAAGGTTTCTGTTCCCTCTGGTTCACATTTGTTTTATTGGAAAAGGATTTGGGTCAGAACACGGCCATAAAATTAGCTACCGGTTCACCCAAACTGGGGAGAACTGGTAACAGCCCCAACCCTGCCCTGTTCTGCTGGAAGAAGTTTCTTACCTATGAGGGACCCTCCACAGAAGGGCCGTCCATTCCTTTGGAGCATGGCGATCCATGGGGAAATTCCTCTCTGGGCATATCGTCCCCGGATGATCCGACCCAGCGAGCTTCTGGAAAATTTGGGCTTCCCACAGACTGGGGAAGAAGGAAAAACCAAGGTTTAGAAGAGGCTTTTTCCAACTTCAGATAGGTGGACTTCAACTCCTAGAATTCCCCAGCCAACATGGCTGGCTGGCTGGCTGACTAGGGAATTCTGGGAGCTGAAGTCCCCCTGCCTTAAAGTTGTCAAGTTCGGGAAGAATTCTGATCTGGAACCAAAGAAAATGGCTGAAAAGGGGCAAGTTGATCACAAGCAATAATTTTTTGGGGGGGAAGTTTATTTATTTAGCATACTTGAGTGCTTAGTAAACAGTGTATTGTCTGGATCAATTTACATATGCATAACTAGCTTGAACCCCGTGCTTTGCTACAAAACTATGTGGTGGGGCTTAGTTTTGGGGGAGGAAAATAAGGGGAGAAAATTCTGCCTCTGCCTACCAGCATCCTTCGGTATTCATCTAGCTAGCCTCCTGTCAGTGTGTGAGAGAGTGGAGGGCTGTTTGGAAACTGAAACAGTATTTGCTGTGTGAGCAAGGAGAAGACAGCAAGGAGCCTGGGTGTGGCTTAGCTCAACTGTTCTGTACTAAAGCTGCTTGCTGCTGCTCTGAAACTGAAACTGAACCTCCTCTCCTCTGCTTGTGTTTTGCCTTTGCAAGAGATTTCTTTTCAGGTGGGGAGGGGGAGTAGAACTCCTTAGCATCAGAGTGTGTTAATAATAATAATATAGGAAATACTTTAAATGCTCTGATGGTCATTTGGAAAAATCCTTCTTAGTGAGCACCTAGAAGCCAAGAGGAACCTATGTGCCAAATTTCAAGTTTGTAGGCTTTACGGTTCTGGAGATTTTGTGATGATGCGTGAATGATATTTCGCTTTTATATATACATATAGAAGATAGAAGATAGAAGAAGGAGGAGGAGGAGGAGGAGGAGGAAGAGGGGGAGGAGGAAGGGATAATAGTATTTACTTGTACATAGTGGTATCCTTCCAGCTTCTAATTTCTACCTCTAATATCTAACCATTAGTAGAACAAATCAAATCCCATGTTAAAAAATATTCTGTATCTTCTTTATCTTTTTTCTTCTTTATCCTTTTATCTATTTCTGCCCACAATCTGATATTTTTTTAAATTATATTCTCATCTGTAGGGGGTTTCCTCATGTTTCCAATGTTGGGCAAATGCAATTCTGATCACAAGCAATAATTTTTACTCAAGTTTCAGAATGCCGTCGTTTGGCAAGATTATGCAATAACAGATAACAGATAACCAGAGTTGGAAGGGACCTTGTTGGTCATCTAGTCCAACCCCCCGCCCAGGTGGGAGACCCTACACCATTTCTGACAGATGGCAGTCCAATCTCTTCTTGAAAGTCTCAAGTGATGACGCACCCACATCTCCACAATTGGAACTACAATTTCCCTTGCTAAGGAAGGTGATTGTTAAGTAAGTTGCACCTGATTTTGCTAACCATTTTTTTTGCCATGGTTACTATGTGAATGACGGCAGTTGTTAAATGAATCATACAGCCATTAAGCGAATCTAGCTTCTTCCCCACATTGGTTTGCTTGTCGGAAGCTGGCTGGAAAGTTCATAATAGAGATCCCAGGGTCCCAGGATGCTGCAACCATTGTAAATGCACACCCATTTCATGACGTGAGTGTAGAGATGCTGCAATGGTCATAAATGTGAGGACTGGTTGTAAATCACTGTTTCCATGCTATTGAAACTTGGAATGGTTCCTAAGGGAATTATAAACCAAGAATTACCTGTAGGACAGGTGTAACAACCACCTCAGCTGCTATTTCTAACAAAATTTTGAATTTGCTTCAAGAACTTTTAAAAAGGCAATTTCGTATTACTCGATTGTTGTGTCAACAGTTTTATTCATTTTCTTCTCAAAGTTTGTTAATTACAGAAGGTTAGGAAATGCTACAGAACAGTATAAAACCCACAATAAATGGCGTAATGTCTCTTCAATATGTAACAGAGCTCAGAATATATCAAACCTAAACACATTTTGGATTATAATATTTCTTTCAAATATGGCCTGATGGTTTTTCGTGGATGGCTGCTCACAAAAGAGAAAACGTGGTAGATATAAAATGAGGAACAGATTTGTGTTTTATTGAGAAATTGTCTATGTGTCCATCCTGGGTGGGTTAACACAGATTACAGAGTTGGAAGGGGTCTTGTAGGTCATCTAGTCCAACACACACACACCCCCGCCCAAGCAGGAGACTCTACACCAGGGAGGGTGAACCTTTTTGTTGTGGTGTGCCGAAAACGAGTGCGCCGGCACCCACAATACAATGCACCACCCCCGTGCATGCGTGCACAACACCCCTGCCCTGCCCCTTACCTGCACTGAGCATTTGTGCGCTTCCCAGCTGATTTTTGGACTGTTTGAAGCCATTTTTGCCCTACCAGAGGCTTGAGGAAAGCCTCTGCAGCCTCAGGAGGCTGAAAAACAGGCCCGTTTTGGCACTTCTGGTATTTCCGGAAGGCCTGTTTTTCAGCCTCCTGAGGGCGGGAGGGCTGGGAGAGCGAAAACGGCCTCAAATGAGCCAAAATCAGCTGGAGACATGCGCAGTGCAGGTAAGTTTGGCTGGGGCTCGCGTGCCCACACAAATGGCTCTGCGTGCCACCTGTGGCACGCGTGTCATAGATTTCCCATCACAGCCCTACACAGTTTCTGACAAATGGCGTTCCAAATGATCTCCAATTTGATAAGGATGCCCTACAGGCACACATATCTTGCAAGCAGTCCAGGATACCCATCCCCAAAAAAGGGAAATTATGATACATAACAAGGTTGCACAGATGGTCCTCAACTTATGACCACTTACAAGCCCCAAATCCCTGTTGTTAAGTGAAACAGAGGTGACGTGAATTTTGTCCCATGTTATTTAACCTTTCTTGCCGCCGTCTTTTCTGCTTTTCAGAAGGTCACAAAAGGAGATCGCCTGACCCCGGGGACACGACAACCGTCGTAAGTACAAGCTGGGTGTTGAAAATCTGAATTCTGAACACATGGCCAATGGCAATGCTGCAAGGGCCGTAGGTGTGAAAAACAAAGATAAGTCACTTTTTTCAGTGCCGTTGAAACTTTGAACGGTCATTAAATAAGATGTCGTAAGTCGAGGAGTATCTTTCTTGTAAAGCAATAGAATCTGCTTTAAATGATGGAGCAAACTCATCGCTCTTTGCAAGAAAAGAGGAGTTTCTCCACTGGAAGCATCTGTTTCTGTCTCCCCCAATGTTTTCTGCATTTCTTTCTTTTGGGGGATGAGGTAGGGAAGACTGAGAAATGATTGTTAGTTAAAGAAATGAAAATAATTTGTACTCAAAGATTGATTTGGATAAGCAAAAGGCTGAACAGCACTGAAATGTTGTACACAATCACAAGCATACCAATGTTTGGAGTGTCTCACTGAATTTGGGAGTTCCATATTTCTCCAGGGAGATTTCCCTTCACCTGAAAAATGTACCCTACCATTCAGATTTGGGGGTACACTTGTCAGAGGTTCAAAATGCCTTTCTACTTTCAAAGGACCAGATTCCTATTCCAGAAATGGCCACTAGAGGGAGCAAATGTTCCACCAACAGCATTTCTTAACCTCCGGAACTTTTAAGATTGAGCTTCAACTCTCAGAATTCCCCAGCTAGTATAGGGAATTCTGGGAATTGAAGTCCACATGTCTTAAAAATGAAGAAACATTGTCTTAGTGCCTGATACAGTCTTGAATCACCCTTCTTGAGTTTTCCCTTTTCTACAAAATGACAAAATTCGGCGCATCTTTAAACGGTCCCTTTGCTAACACCGAAAAGCTGGGGAAGAAAGTTTTAAACGATACCATGGATGCCATTCAAATAGATGCCAACCATACTTTCTGGAGTTTGCCTGGTAGTAACATGGGAATGTTGCTTCTTCTCAGGAAAGCAATGTTGCAGTTGGAGTGTCTGAAATTCGATGCAAGGAGGAAAGATCTCCAGATCTTTCTCCCCGTCCATAATGCCCACAAAGAACTTGGAATGTCGCCGAGCTTGGTTGAGGTTCTTCAAACACAGGTTTGGTCCTTGGGTTGGGTCTCACCTTAATCCGGTTCATCTCTTCTCCAGATTGGAATCCAGGAAGGTCCATCCCGTTTTCTCCTGCAGCCAGTCCACATAGTTGGACACCTTGGTGTAAACCCCGTAGACTTGCTTGCTGCCACATTCTTCTGGTCCACCCCAGGAGACCAATCCTTGGGCCACCCACCTCCTGTTGTCCAAGTCTCGGATGACAAACGCGCCTCCACTGTCTCCAAGGCAGGTGTCCTTCCCTCCTTCATAATAACCGGCGCAGAACATGTTCTCCGTCACGCTGTAGTTACCCGATCTGGACTCGTAACTTGTCTTGCACTCCTCGTGGAGGACCACAGGTAGCTTCACGTACTGAAGAACATCCGACAAGGTCTGCATCCCAGAACTAATCACCTCATCCACCGTGATGTTGGGGTTGGAGATGCCCCAACCAGCCACCAAGCCCAATGTGTTGGGTTGAGGTCCTCCTAACTCCTGCGAATCCTGGGGTAGACAAACCGGCATGATGTAAGGTCCCATGGTCACCTTCTCTTTCAACTTGACCAATGCGATGTCGTGGTTGTAATTCTGGATGTCAAAAGACTCGTGGAGGATGATCTCCTCCACCGTCCGGTTGACCGCGTCGATTTTGTTCCGGACATCGTGAAGGCCCAGGTAGACGTTGACATGTTCTTTGGAGACGGCGGTGAGCGTGTTGTCTCGTCGCTGGGACCGGAGGACGTGGGCGGCGGTCAGCACCCACGATTCAGACAGGAGGGCCCCGCTGCCGAACCACCGGTCGTTGGGCACCCGCGACGTGTCCTCAACCACGATGAGAGCTTGCCAGGGAAAAAAGCCAGGTTCTGCGTTTCTCCCGCCGATTATTCGCTTGACCAGGGTGGGCAGAGTGCGGCTGGGTTGTCCACACACTAAGGGAGGAAATAACACAACACACGGTTAGCCTTTGGCACTTCCCGAAACAGAGCACAAAGTTGCGCATAGCAGTAGATGATGCCAAATTTGACCTTACTCGTCCGATGTCCTCCCTACAATGTAGCACAGGTAATCCTTGACTTACGGCTGCAAATTGAGCCCCAAATGTTTTAGGGGGGGAGAAACGAGGCCGTGGCTCAGTGAGTTTTGCCCCATTTTACAGCCCCACCTTTTTTTGTGCCAAAGTTGTAAAGCGAATCACGGCAATTGGTCAGCAAATCATGTCGTCATTAAGCAAATAATTGTGGGAAGCTGGCCGGGAAGGTTACAAAAAGGGGATCATGTGATCCCCAGGACACTGCAACTGTCATAAGTACATGCCAGTTGCCAAGTACTTGAATTTTGATCATCTGACCCTGCAACCATCGTAAGTGTAAAAAACAGCACTTTTGCTGGTGCCGTTGTAACTTTGAACGGTTACTAAATGAACTGTTGTAAGTCGAGGACTACCTGTATTGGATGGTGATTTTTTGTGTGTGTGCGGGAAAACTAGATTGGGTTTAATATCATTGGTAGAGGCCCCCTGGATTGACAATAGCCAGCTGTCAAAACACCAAAATTTGCATGCAGGATTTAAAATTAAGAAAGCTTGCAGTTCGATTTGGTTTTGATATGATACCCCCTGCTTTTAGACTTTAATTACAGATATAATTATACATATATCATTAGCAGATATATTATAAATAGCAGATTTGTCCCCATGAAACTGGGCGCATGTGAATAGCAAAAGGAAGGAAGTTTAGGATTACAAAATAAATCAATAAAATAAACCTGTGCCGTAAATTATTTTCCAAACATGTAATTATTTCCCACAGCATAAATTTATCTGCAATTCCTCCGTTTCCCCTGATTAACTTTCTCTTAAAATCCATGCCGAGTTTTTTTTGCTTCTACCTTTGAATTGCTCCCTTTATTTGTATGATAAATAAACAAAGAGACAAATAATCAATCAATACAGGTAATCCTTGACTTCACAACTTCAATTGAGCCCCAAATTGATGTTGCTAAGTGAGATATTTGTCAAGTGGAAGTTTGCCTCATTTTATGACCTTTCATGCCCCAATTATTAAGTGAATCGCTACCATGGTTCAGCTAAGAAACATGCTTGTTAAAGGAATCTGGCTTCCCCTATTGACTTTGCTTGCCAGAAGGTCGCAAATGGGGATCATGTGACCTGGGGACACTGCGACCAGGGGTGGGATTCAATCGGTTCAGACCAGTTTTATAGACCTGGTTGTTACAATTCTGTGCAGTTCAGAGAACCGGCAAATCGTGTCCCTGGCTGCCCCTCCCCGCCCAGTCAGTACTTATCGCGCATGTGCGACATTGCGCGCATGCCCGACATCGCTGACTGTGTTCTTCCCCGCCTAGTCACTCCTTAAGGTATTTCTTTTTCACCCCTCCCAACGATCAGCTGTTCCGATGATCAGCTGTGCCATGATCCCCCTCGCTGTCTTACTGCTTCGCCCAGGAGGCTTCCCTGAGGCACAGGAGGCAAAAAGGGGTACATGGGGGTGTGTGGGGTGTGTGTGTGATGCCCCTCCCCCACACTCCATTTTTGGCCTTCCTAGGCCTCAAAAAAAACGGGGGAGGGTGCTGCAAAAGAAGAAGGAGTAGGAGTAGCAGGAGGAGGTATTTCTTTTCCCCCTCCCGACTATCAGCTGTTCCAATGATCAGCTGTTCCGATGATCAGCTGTGCCGTGATCCCCCTTGCTGTCTTACTGCTTCGCCCAGGAGGCTTCCCTGAGGCCCAGGAGGCAAAAAGTGGCACAGGGTAAGAGGGGGTGGGGTGTGTGTGCTGTGTGCCCTTTGGCACTCTGTTTTTTGCCTTCCTGGGCCCCAGGGAAGCCTTATGGGAGCAAAAATGCCCGCCCCAGGATGCTCCCCTGAGGCCCAGGAGGCAAAAAAAAACTGAGGGGGGTGCTGCAAAAGAAGAGGAAGAGAAAGAGGAAGGAGGAGGAGGAGGAGGTATTTCTTTTTTCCCCTCCCGATGATCAGCTGTTCTGACGATCAGCTGTGCCGATGATCAGCCGGGATTCCCCTCGCTGTCTTACTGCTTGGCCCAGGAGGCTTCCCTGAGACCCAGGAAGCAAAAAGGGGTGCCGGGGGATGGGCGGGGTGGGGTGGCAGCTGCAGTACCCCACGCTCTGTTTTTTGCCTTCTTGGGCCCCAGGGAAGCTCCCTGGGAGCAAAAACGCTCCCCCCCCAGGATGCTCCTCTGAGGCCCAGGAGGCAAAAAGACCAAGGGGGGGTGCTGCAAAAGAAGGAGGAGGAGGAGGAGGAGGAGGAGGAGGAGGAGGAGGAGGAGGAAGAGCAAGAAGAATAAGAACAAGAAGAAACAAATAAGAATTAGAATTAGCACAAGAAGAAGAAGAAGAGGAAGAGGAAGAGGAAGAGGAGGAAGAAGAAGAGGAAGAAGAAGAGGAGGAAGAAGAAGGAGAAGGAGAAGAAGAAGAGGAGGAGGAGGAGGAGGAGGAGGAAGGTGGTGGTGGTGGTGGTGGTATTTCTTTTTTCTCCCCCTCCCGATGATCAGCTGTTCTGATGATCAGCTGTGCCGGGATCCCCCTCGCTGTCTTACTGCTTTGCCCAGGAGGCTTCCCTGAGGCTCAGGAGGCAAAATAGGGCATGCGGGGTGTGTGTGCAGGGTGTGTGTACTGTTCCCCCCCCCCCGCATTCCGTTTTTTTTTTGCTTCTTGGGACTGAAGGAATCCTCCGGGGGGCATTTTTGCTCCCAGAAGGCTTTTCTGAGGCCCATTAGGCCCAAAAATGGAGCGTTAAGGGTGCTGAGCAGCCCACCCTGGCTCCATTTTTTTCCCTTCCTGGGCCTCAGGAAAGCCTTCTGGGGGCAAACCCCACCCCCCAAGGAGGCTCCCCAAGGCCCAGGAGGCAAAAACCCTGTGTGTGGGGAGGTGCTGGGGGAAAAGCCACGCCCACCCAATCACATGGCCACACCCACCTAGCCATGCCCACAGAACCGGTTGTTAAAAAAATTTGAATCCCACCCCTGACTATGACCATCATAAATACGAGAAGTGGCCAATTTCTGAATTTCGATCACCTCACCAAGGGGAGGCAAGCGCCATTGCGGCCCTGAGCCACCTTTTCGCCCCCTCAGTACCGTTTGTCACTTGGAACCGTTGGTAAACGAACTGTTGTAAGTTGAGGACTACCTGTAAGACAGCAGCATTCTCAGATTTCTTTCAGGATCTGTTCTCCGGCATGGATTTTAAAGAGTAAAAAAAAAATCTACCAATTTTCATCATATCCAAAGATTTTATTTCTCCCTGCCCTTCTTTGCAAAGGGCTCTGTGGCATGATCTACCAGCAATGATGGAGACCTTGTATATTAGTGGTCGCCAACTGGTGGGCCGGGGACCCCTGGTGGTCCATGAGAAAATATTGGTGGTCTGCAGAGAAATGTGCCCCCCAAAGCAATTAATCCAGGCTGTGAGGGAACACCTGGCTGTGCTGCGCACATGGCCTGTGGGAACACAAGACTTGCGTTGCTTGCATTGCAAACAACATGAGGTAGTGAGGGAGGGGTGGAGGGGGAACTTGCCCCACTCGCCCCACGCACCTGGCCTGGCCACCGGGCTGCTTCTTTCCGCTTCTTTCTTCTTCTGCTTTTGGCTGCACGCAAGGAAAGCAGCCAAAGTCTTCCTTTCTCTCTCCCAAACTCCACCAGAAATGAGTCTTTGGGACCCTGCAAGGCCTCCTGCTCCAAGAGGCTGCGCCGGCAAAGACTCGTTTCTGGCAGAGTTTGGGGAGAAAAACTCTGCAGCTTCTGCTGCTTTCCTTGCATGGAGCCAAAAGTCTCTCCCTCTCTATCTCTCTTTCTCCCTCTGAGAACAGAGCTGGAGATCCCAAATCAAGAATGATCGGTCGGTAGGAAAACGGGGTGGGGGATTTTCCTGCAGACTTTTCTGGGGGATTTTCCCAGGGTCTCTGCTCCGCGGGATTTAAACTGATGAGTCTGGTGGTCCCTGAGGTCCAAAAGGTTGGCAACCCCTGCCGTACATGGCACGGTCCATCATTGCTTATTTGTGCATCTCAAATACCTCGGTGGGATGCGAAGGCCCGCATGGCCGCACACGTGTGGGGAGGCTGCCACATCGTTTGGTCTAGCTAGGACGGGCTGCTCATTCTTTGGAGCCGAAATAGGACACCAGCAACACAACAGAACATGGAAAGTTGTAGAGTTGTCGCTCGGACATCTGGGGGAAGCGCCCTTAAATTTAGGCTCTGTTCCCAAGGATTATGAAGGCTAAACTGTAGGAAGAACGGTTGTGGGAATTGGAGGTTTCCAGTTTAATGGAAAGAAGGACTAGGGTAGCAGTCTTCCAATATCTTAGGGACTGCCCCAAAGAAGAGGGAGTCAAGCTATTCTCCAAAGCATCCAATTACATATTGGCAAAAAAAATCAGAAAATAAAATACAAGCTGAATAGTCAAGACCTTGTTGATGATCCAAACCCTGTCAAGGACCTTGGAGTACTCATCTCAAATGATCTAAGTGCTGGAGCCCACTGTAACTACATAGCCAAAAGACATTAAGAGTTGTTAACCTAATCCTATGTAGCTTTTTCTCCGTAATATCACACTACTAACTAGAGCATACAAAACATTTGCTAGACCAATACTCGAATACAGCTCACCAGTCTGGAACCCACATCACACATCTGATATTAACACAGTTGAGAAAGTCCAGAAATATTTCACAAGAAGAGTTCTACACTCCTCTACTCATTGCAGAATACCTTATGCCACCAGACTTGAAATTCTAGACCTAGAAAACCTAGAACTACGCCTTCAGTCCGATCTAAGTATAGTATAAAAAATCATACATTGCAATGTCCCACCTGTCAATGAATACTTCAGCTTCAACCATAACAATACAAGAGCACACAATAGATACAAACTCAAGGTAAACCGCACCAAACTTGATGGCAGGAAAATCGACTTCAGCAACAGAGTGGTCAATGCCTGGAATACTCTACCTGACTCTGTGGTTTCTTCCCCAAACCCCAAAATTTCATTATAAAAAATTTAAAAACAATTTAAAAACAACAAACAACAGGAGGGCCGGATCTCACTAGATCTCAGTTGAGATCAACAGCCCCATGCCTGCCAGAAAAGCCAGGTTTTGACTGCTTTGCAGAAGGCCAGTAGGGTGGAGGTAGTCCGGATCTCAGGAGGTAGCTGGTTCCAGAGAGCCGAGCAGCCACAGAGAAGGCCCTCTCCCGCGGGCCCGCCAGCCGGCATTGTTTAGCTGATGGAACCCGGAGGAGTCCGACTCTGTGGGATCTTACCGGTCGCAGGGAGATGCAGGGTAGGAGAGAATTCTGGAGATAACCTGGTCCTGAGCCATGTAGGGCTTTATAGGTAATGACCAACACCTTGAATTGCACCGAGACTAATAGGAAGCCAGTGCAGCTCATGGAGAATTGGTGATATGTGGGTATCTCAGGACACCCACAACAGCTTGCTGGCTGCATTCTGGACCAACTGCAGTCTCCAATGCTCTTCAAGGGTAGCCCAGGTAGAGTGCACAATAATCCAGTCGTGAGGTGACTAGGGCATGAGTGACTGTGAGAAGATCCTCCCGGTCCAGGTAGGGTCGCAATTGGTGCACCAGGTGGACCTGTGCAAAAGTTCCCCTAGCCACGGCTGATAGGTGTTGCTCCAATTTCCGCCGTGGGTCTAGGAGGACACCCAGATTGTGAACCCGTTCTGAGGGGGACAATTTCTCCCCACCCAGAACCAAAGATGGAAAATCAACATGGCCCTGTGGGGCAGTACACACAGCCACTCAGTCTTGTCTGGGTTAAGTCTGAGCCTGTTGACTCCCATCCAGACCCTTTATTAAGTAATTGAGATATGTGAAAAGAAAAAAAAACAATGTATTTAAAAAAAAGAAATTGTGGGTGCTACCACACTGAAATAATAATGCCTAAGCAGGAGGATAGACTAGAAGACCTCCAAAGGTCCCATCCAACTCTGTTATTCTATTCTCACACTGGAGATTTTAAAGAAGAGATTGGACAGCCTTTTGTCTGGAATGGTGAAGGGCACTGGTGGCAAACATTTTTCAGCTCCTGTGCCGATAATTGTATGCACGCTCGTGCGCTCGCAGTCATGTGCCAGCACCCAGAAGGCAATGTGTGCTGGGCTCTCCCCCACACCCCCTGCGCCTGCATGCACGATCCCCTTGCAGCGCGCTGCGTATCTGTGCATGTGCGTGCGATTCCCCTTACCACGCACTGCGCATCTGCACAGGCACGTGCAATCACTCCCACATGCTGTGCGTCTCTGTGCATGTGCCTGTGGTCACTTCCCCGCACCATCCATTTGCGCATGCACGTGTGATCCCTCCACGTGCTGCGCGTCTCTGTGCATGCGCCCACAACCCCCAGTGTGCACTGTGTGTCTCTGCACATGCACGCTTGTCTCCCACACCCCACGCCCCCCCCGTGCATGCATGCCAGATACCCGAGAATCAGCTGTTGGGCAGCGGCCATGCGCATACATCAACTCCACAAACCAATCAAAAAGTAACAACACATCCAACTCTAGAGTTTAAAAGGGAAAACAGCCGATCACACACTTCTCCCAGGAGGCGAGCTGAAGACACCAGCCTGAAGATAGCCGGATGAGATTTCATCGAAGCGTTGCCAAGGTATTCTCAATCTTACGCGGGACAAGACCGAATACACAAGACCTACATATATATATATATATATATATATATATATATATATATATATATAGTAAACTTTTTAATATTTTGAATTTCAATAAAGTATTTTTTAAAATTAAAAACAAAACAAAACAAAGCAATGCTTTATGAGTTGACACTGGTCTCCCCAGGAAGAAAACCCAGTTAGTAGCCAGCTTGCCACGCCCTCGGCTCTGTCCTGTCCTCCCCCCGAGAAGAAAACCTAGTTAACAGCTGGCTTGTCTTTTCGGAAAACCGACAAGATCCTCGAGAGCAGGGGGTCAGCTGCTACTGGTTTGCCCCGGTTTGGGCGAACCGGTATCTAATTTTATGGCCGGTTTGGAGAACGGGCAAATCCCTCCCAGGAATCCCTACGGGGCCATTTTGGATCCCAGGTAAGTACTGGGCGAGCATGGAGTCTCGGGGAGGGAAAAAACCGGCCTCCCGGAAGTTCGGAAGGCGATGGGCCCTCCATCCTCCGGAAGGCCTTAGGAAAGCCTCCAGAGTCCGGGGAGGGTGAAGACGGCCCTCCCCCCACTGTGGTGCAGGAGGCTGACTAGGCCATGCCCATCATGCCCCCGCCCACCCAGCACCTGGGCAGAGAACTGGTTGCTAAAAAATTTTGGAGTCCACCCCTACGTCCTCGAGGCGTCTCGTTGGACCTTGGAAGGAGCTTTTGCAGAAGGTGATCACACTTTGGGCCTTTTTGGAAAGGATGTGTGTGTGTGTGTGTGTGTGTGTGTGCTGTGGGGTGGGGAATTGGGGTACCTGGCTGGCAGGAGGGTCGATGGGTCCCCAGCTCGCTGTTTCTCCAAGCGCCTTTGGCGTCGCAGGTGAAGATCCCTGCGGAAAAGCAAAACGTGGAAATCTGATTATATGGGGTGACATCAAAGCCTTGCAGAATCGCGAATACAGATTTACAGATTAACAGAGTTGGAAGGGACCTTGGAGGCCATCTAGTCCAACCCCCTGCCCAAGCAGGAGACCCCACACCATTTCTGAGGGGCAGTCCAGTCTCTTCTTGAAAGCCTCCAGGGATGAAGCTCCCACAACTTCTGAAGGCAACTTCTGTTCCTTTGGTTGATGTCTCTGCAAGAAAGTTTCTCCTTATTTCCAGGTTGAATCTCTCCTTGGTCAGTTTCCATCCATTCTTCCTTGTCTGGCCTTTGGGGGCTTTGGAGAATAGCTTGACCCCTTCCTCCTCTCTGGTAGCCCCTCAAATATTGGAAGATGCTCTGCTGTCTCCCCTGGTCCTTCTCTTCCCTAGACTAGCCGGGCCCAGTTCCTGCAACCGTTCATCGTATGTTTTAGTCTCCAGTCCCTCATCATCCTGGTTGCTCTTCTCAGTACTTTTCTAGAATCTCAACCTCTTCTTTATAGTGTGGCAACCAAAACTGGATGCAGTACTCTAGGTGTGGCCTTACTAAGGCTTTATAGAGTGGTCTTAGTACCTCCCTTGATCTCGATGTGATGTGAGTAGTGTTATATCCAAATATATTTGATTCTACTTTATACTGTTTCCATCTTCCCTGAACAGAATTCACAAAGGTCTGAGAATTGTGGTCTGAATGCATTTGCACGATTAACAGGGTTTTGGTGGGGGCATACAAGCATCATGTCCCCCGCCCCGGAAGACGCTCACCTGTGATGTTGGGAACCATTTGGTAGAACGGCTCACGGCAGAAATACGGATCTCCGACTGAGTGCGTGGTCAGGTTTTGGGCTGGAAGGTGACGAAGCCATGCGAGATCTCTCGGGGGGCTTTGCAGTCTGCAACTGGAGATGGGAGGACAGAAGGGAGAGGGTGACTTCCAAAAGGACAGCCACACAATCATCCTAGTCTTGACCTTGTGGGAAGCTCCCCCTGGCTCTCCACGAAGAATGGAATATTTTGGAAACTATTAAGAGGCAGAATATTATATTTTCCCCAAAGGAGAAATGGAGAAACGTGTTTTTAGAGGCAGAAAGCAACCCCCAAGTCTTCTTTCCTTTCTTTTCTTTCTTTCCTTTCTTCCTTTTCTTCCTTCCTTCCTTTCTTTCCTTCCTTTCTTTTCCTTTCCTTTCCTTCCTCCCTCCCTCTCTACCTTTCTCTTTCTTTCTTTCTTTCTTTTCTTTCTTTCTTTCTCTTTCTTTCTTTCTCTCTCTCCCTCCCTCCCTCCCTTCCTTCCTTCCTTCTTTTTTCTTTCCAGTTTATGTGCACATTTTCATTTAACATACATAAGTGCTTTGTGAACAGTGTATTGCTTACATCATAATACTTTTCCTGCTTCTAATTTCTATTATCCAACCATTTATAAAACAAGTCCCATGTTCAAAAATACTCTACCAACCTGCCTTCCATGGAGGACCTGTATCCTGCACAAGTCAAAAAGAGGGCTGTGAAAATATCTACAGACCCCTCACATCCCGGACATAAACTGTTTCAACTCCTTCCCTCAAAACGACGCTATAGATCAGGGGTTGCCAACCTTTTGGACCTCAGGGACCACCAAACTCATAATTTTAAATCCCGGGGACCACTAACCGGTTCTGTGGGTGTGGCCTAATTTGTGGGTGTGGCTTGGTGGTCATGTGACTGGCTGGGCCTGGCTTGTATGTAAATATTATGAGTATTTATATAAATATTGAATTTTTTAATTTAAAAAAAGAGCAACTTTTACCCAAAATCAGGCAAAGCAGGCAGGCAGATTGAGTTGCTCACAGAATCACAGATTCATTCAGAGATCTATCTATCTATCTGCCATTGGCTAGCTCAGTCTGTCACATAAAATTTGCTAGCAAGCAAACTCACAAAATTAACTCACAACACACCATGTATGTAAATATTGCATTTTTTATTAAAAAGAGCAACTTTTACCCAGAATCAGGCAAAGCAGGCAGATGGAGTTGCTCACAGAATCATTCAGTGATCTATCTATCTGCCATCGGCTAGCTCAGTCTCTCAAATTTGCTTGCCGTGAGTCTGCACTGAATAATAGAACCTTCAGTCCTAAGGGAGGTTTGGCTGTGCTTAAAAGCAGAGCCGAAGATCTAAAGACTAGCTAGAAAGCAAGAAATCCATAGCTAATCTAATCTCTAGCAGAACAGATGATGGTCAGAAAAAGGAAAAATAGCAATTTAGCAGGCAAGTTTGCTGGGTAAGGAGTGAGTGGGCGGGGAGTGTGAAAAACGGGTCCTAATTCACTTTTCCCAGGGCCGTTATAACTTCAAATGGTCAGTAAATGAACTGTTCTGACCAAGGCTTCCTAGACCGTAATTACGCACACGCTTATTTTAAAAAACAAGTCTTGTTTTATTGCAATGCTGGGAATTGTTTTCATTCCCAGCCAGTACAGTTCCTCGAGATAAGCACCCACCTTTCTTTCCTGTGAAGTGCTGCCAATAGCAATAGTGCCAAATGAACTAGGAAAAAAAACAACCAAAGCACAAAGAACTTCAAGAATGAATCTGAACTGAACGAAAGACTTTGCTTCCTGCAAAGGTTTCATCACCTTAGCCTGTCCTTTATCCCTTATGGGAGGGGCAATCACCTCCCAGCCTTACTCCCGAGTCGCCCCTTTTGTCTCAGCTGCTCTTGCCTTCTAGCAGCTCTGTGCACACGCGCACTGGGAACAGGCTCCCCTGGGTCCTCTGCCTCGCTGCTGCCAGACTCTGAAGGCTCCAAAGGCAGCACCCCACTCCCAGATGGTTCTGGCCCCATCTCTGCATTGGATGCAGGACCCTTGTCCAAGTCCTCCCCAGACTCCCGGACTGGTCCCTGTTCTTCCTCACTGTCCGATTCGGCTGCCATCTGTGCAGGCTGCCAGCAAATCACAACATGGACAGCTGTAAATGAAGGACAACCTTTGCACGCTTCTGTGGTTACCGAAGGCAGGTATAGAAGCTTTTTCCTGAAGGGAATGCCTATTGTGGCCTGCCAGTGGCCAGTGGAGCTGGCAGCAGACTTGGACAGGGAGGAGGTAGGGGAGGAACTGGGCCAGTCCTGGAGTTGGGGAAGGCTCGGACAAGAGCTCTGCATCGGAGGCAGAGATGGGGCCAGGGCCGTCCGATGGCTATCAGCTGCCTTCGAAGTCGGAGATCAGTGAGGAAGAAGAACTGCTGGAGCCTGTTCCCAGTGTGTGCATGCACAGAGCTGCCAGAAGAAGGGAACAGCTAAGGAACAAGGGTCGACTTGGGAGTAAAGGCTCAGGTGGACGGTGAATGGCCCCTCCCAGAGGGAATAAAAGAGGAGCGAAAGGGGAGTGGGGTTTGCAGGAGACAATTAGGGTGAAGATCTGTTCCTGACTTCTTGCCAAGTAATTGCCGCTACAGTGTGGTGTTTGGAAGGTATCGGCTTGGCAACTCTCCCAGCCTGATAAAGGTCTGTAGTTCTGCAATCTCATGAAAGGCTGTTGGCCGGGACTTTGCTGGAGAGGAATTCCCTTTAACCTAAAGAAAAGAGGTTTTATCAGGACGAAGAGTCGGCTTTATGATCTTGCGAAGCCTAAGACAGAGCAATGCCATCAAAACAACCCGAAGCAAAACCTTCAGATCTTCCTGCAAAACGCACGTGAGATTTTATTCACATTTTATTTCCTGCCGTGGGTTAGCCATGGCTTGTCTCCTTCAAAGAACTATGAATCACAGGGATGCTGGCAATGGTGAATAATAAGGTATTAATAGGCTGTTTTAGCATGCGGTGTGAATGCGCTCAGTGTCCCTTGCCCGAAGGAGGTAAAATGAATTAATCCACTGAATAAATTAAACCTGTCGTGCCGGTTTCTTCTATATGCTGAGAGGCCAGATGTTGCAAAGATGATTTGGGATGCAAATCAGTCAATGGATATTTTTAGCAGAGAGGCCTAAATGGGCTGCTTTGACTTGAAGAAAAAAATATATATACAAATGTCTTTTTTCTACTTGGAAACCACTTCTGGATTTTTGTGCTTGAGGTGGGAAAAAAAATGAAACTTTAATTTTGGGTTTTACCGATTAGATAGATTGGTTGTTATAGAAATGGCTGGTTTCTATTATTATGACAAAGTGAAAAGTTGAGGGTAGATCTGAATGCCTTGTTTTACTGCTTCAAAGGGAGTCAGAAGTCAATTTCTTTTTCCCTTGCTTTCCCCACTATCTGCTTCCTTTTTTCTTTTCCTAATTTCCCTAATATTTGCTTTTCCATTCATTTTGTGTGCCTTCTTCTTCTTCTTCTTCTTCTTCTTCTTCTTCTTCTTCTTCTTCT